>MVAM01000247.1:0-22630 GCA_014825675.1 Cystofilobasidium ferigula
TGGTTGTGGTGGTGGGAGGGGGGGGGTGGGGTGGAGGGGGGGAGGTGTGCGGGGGGGTGGGGTGTGGGGGTGTGTGGGGGGGGGGGGGGGGTGGGGGGGGGGGGGGGGGGGGGGGGGGGGGGGGGGGGGGGGGGGGGGGGGGGGGGCAAGGTCAGCGGAAGCGAAGGCCGGTGAGCGAGACACACGGGGGACAGACAGGACGGCGCCGATGGGGATGCCGCCCTCGGCGAGCGACTTGCGGGCCTGGCCGAGGGCGAGCTGGAGGTTGCGGCGGTCGACGTCGGTGAGGGACGTCGGGAGCTGCATCGCAGGAGGGTCGCCGTCGGACGTTGGTGAGACGCGATCTCCCCCGATTGCAACCTGTTGTGATGCCACTCTAGTAGCTTGTATGATTATAATACAGCTCATCACAATCACATCCGCCCGGCCTAGCTCGTCCCTCGACGACGTTGCATCGATACCTGCAGGCCCCTCGCCCGCCCGTCGCTCTCACAGAGGCGAGTACCGGACTCGCTAGTCATGCACGGGTAAGCTTACGACCGAGTGATCTGATCAGTCGATCCCTCCGGCCGCATCACGCATGACAGTCGCACTGCACTTTGCCCTCGCCTCGCGCGTCTTGCCAGCTTCGACCCCCAGCTTGCAGCACCCGGCAGTACTTCTCTGTGATCGCCCTCCTCCGCGCCTTCACCCCCCTGCCACCTTCCTGCGCCGTCTGGCTTCCTTCTGCCTCTGCGCTTGCTGCACCCGCCCGCGCATCGACCGCGTCTGATCATGACATCCGTTTCACGTCCCTTCAGTGGGGGGGGGGGGGGGGCCACCTGTACCGCCAGCTGGCACCATGCGCCTGCGTCTGCGCGCGAGTTTGTGCGACGTGACCGATGTGCCCGCTCTGCTGCTGTGGAAGGACCTGAGCCAAAAGGGTGACACGGGATGAGAGCGACGTGAGAGCTGCGGGCGCCTCGTCGCTAGCGATCGGAGGAGATTGGCTGGGCGGATCCTCCCGGGCGGATGGCCACAGCGCCCGTCCGCCGCTCGCCCGCCCGTCCGCCCCCTTCAGCCTACGATGCCACCCGCGCCGTCCGTCTTTGCGCCCCCAGCCGCCGCCGCCGCCGTCCTCGGCCCGGCCCAGCAGGCCCGGCTCGCAGACCTGCTCGACACCGTCCGCAGGGAGTTTGAGCTCATGGCCGGCGACGCCGGCGGCTGGAAGCGCGAGCGGGACGACATGGAGAGCAAGAGTGCGTCTCCCTTCCCCCCGTTTTCTACTCGGCCTTGCTCCCCCCTGGGCGCTGGCTTGGGCTTCGCCCGTTCGTTCAGCCCCTCTGGGTCCGGGAGGCGCGTCGGGTGGTTCCCACGCGTCCGTCCAGCGCCCCGCCCCGCGCCGGTGCCAACAGGCTGTCGCAGCAGCCCTGTCTCGCTCAGCGTGCGCAGGTCGTCGTCCCCCTCCCGGACCTGGGCTGCCTGGCTGGGATGGGTTGCCACTGGTGTGTGAGACGGACAGCACCACGCGTGATGGGCTGACCCCCTCCCTCGCTCCCTCCGTCCATCTCTGCCCGCGTCCTTCGCGCCGGTCCCATCTCTTGTCGCGTCCCTTCGCACCGGTCCCACCTCCCCCTCCCTTTTCCCTTTCTGTCAGTCGCGCTGCAAATACAAGAGACGGCGCTCATCCGGCAAAACCTGTACGACCTCGAGGCGCAGCATGTCAAGATCCGGCAGGAGTCAGTCCTGTCCCTTTTCCCGCTGCTTCTGCGCCATGCCGCCGACCAGGGAGTGCAGGCGCCGCTTCAGGTCGAGCACGCAGAGCCAAAACTGAACTTGACTCCATCATCCCCTCCCCTTCCCTCCCCTCCTCCCTCCTCACCTTTTCGCCTGCAAGTTACGAGGCCGAAATCACGCTCCTCCGGCGCGAGCTCGAGCTCGCCCGCGCATCCGCATCCGCCGCGCTCTCTGCGCCGCCGCTGAAGCCCAACTCGGGGACAGCAGCAGCAGCAGCAGCCGCGCCGCCCGTCCTGCCGCAGGCGCCCAACGCCGCGCCGCCCCAGCAGGGCGGGATGCACTCGCCCCGCAGGGACATCCGCGGCGGCGGCGGTGGGGCGTTCATGTCTGGCCCGCTCGGGACGTCTGGCGCCCCCCAGCAGCAGCAGGCCGCGCACCACGCGCTGCACCCGCCGCAGCCGCCCGCCTCGAGCGGCTCGGTCGGAGGCGGGAAGGGGAAGGACGGGCTCGCCGGCGGGCAGCTGCCTGCGTTCGGCGCCCAGCCGCCGCCGCCGCACGGGACCAACGGGGCCTCGCAGGCCGCCCAGGCGAGCGTGTCCCTCCCTCCGATGCAGGCCGCCGGCCCGCCGCCGCAAGCCTCCTCCCCACCGCCCCCGCCGCCGCCGCTGGGTGGAGGCACGCCCGCCGCTGCCCGCCCGGGGTCGGCGACGTCGCCGCGCACGACGCCCGCGCCCGGCGCCGGCGCCGGCGCCGTGGGAGGCCCTGGCCAGCCGCCGCTCCCGTCGATCCTCTCGCCTCTGCCGGCAGCAGCAGCGACGGCGACGGCGTCGGCGGCGCGCACACCCGCGCCGTCGACGCCCCAGCCGTTCGCGTCTAACCCGCCGCCGCCGCCGTCGCGCGCCCCGCCGGCGGGTGCTGCGTCCGTCGCGCCCTCTGCCTCTCCCGCGGCGCAGACGCAGCAGCCCCAGCAGTCCCCCCAGCAACAGCAGCAGCAGCAGCAGCAGCAGCAGATCGTCGTCTCGTCCGACATCGAGCCCGAGTCGGCGCGGGCGGAGCTCAAGAAGGAGGGCGCCGACTGGGTCGTCTTCTGGTCGCCCAAGGCCGGCCGGCAGATCGACGTCGGGCTCGTGCACACGCTCCCGCACGAGTCGATCGTCTGCTGCGTCAAGTTTTCGCACGACGGCAAGTGGCTCGCGACGGGCTGCAACCGGACGGTGCAGATCTACGACGCGGCGACGGGCGCCAAGGTGTGCGTCCTCCAGGACGAGAGCACGCCGGCCCAGGGGGACCTGTACATCCGCACCATCTGCTTCTCGCCCGACGGCCGGCTGCTCGCGACGGGGGCCGAGGACCGCCAGATCCGCATCTGGGACGTCGGCAAGCGCGCGATCCGGCACCTGCTCCAGGGGCACGCGCAGGAGATCTACTCGCTCGACTTTGCCTCCGACGGCCGGCACCTCGTCTCGGGCTCGGGCGACCAGAGCGCCCGCATCTGGGACATCGAGACGGGCCAGTGCGCGTTCGACCTCAAGGTGGACGACGTCGTCGTCGGCGAGGCGGGCGCGGTCGACGCCGGCCTGACGAGCGTCGCCGTCAGCCCGGACGGCCGGCTCGTCGCCGCCGGCTCGCTCGACGCCGTCGTCCGGCTGTGGGACACGCAGACGGGCCAGCAGCTCGGCCGGTTCCTCGGCCACTCCAACTCGGTGTACTCGGTCGCGTTCTCGCCCGACGGCTCGGTGCGTTTTGCCACCCCTTGTTTCCCCCCTCCTCCCCCCCTTTCCCCAACCCCTTTTTCCCCCCCCCCCCCCCCAACCCCTTTTCTCTATCCATTCGGCGCTCGCCAGACCGCTAACTGCTTCCCCTCCCCTTGCGCACCCTCTTCCCTTCCTCTGCCCCACCAGGTCCTCTGCTCGGGCTCGCTCGACTGCTCCATCCGCATCTGGGACCTCTCCCCGCCCCTGCCGCCCGCCCGGGCGCCGGGCGCCAAGGCCGACGCCGACGGCCTGCCCAACGGCGAGCCCGGCAGCGGGTTCGGCGCGTGCCAGGCGGTGCTTAAGGGGCACAAGGACTATGTCCTTAGCGTCGGTGGTGCGTTCTCTCCCACCCCCCCCCCCCTTCCTTTCATTTCCTTTTTCTTGCCGCCTCACACCCTCTACCCGTCCGCGAGAGCAGGGAAGAGCGGCTGACGATCTCACCCCTTCGTTCCCTTTGCCGCGCGCCCGCGCAGTGACCAACGACGGCCGGTGGGTCGTGTCGGGCTCCAAGGACCGCGGCGTGCAGTTCTACGACACGCGCGAGAAGCAGGTGCAGCTGCTGCTGCAGGGGCACAAGAACTCGGGTGCGTCCCATGGCCTGCCTGCTGCGTCGTCTTCAACAACGAGCGAGCAGCTTGCCGCCGCCGTGCCGGGCCCCGGTCTGACGGCAGGGCTGACTTTCCTTCTCTCCCCTTCGCCATCACCGCCACCGCCCGCCGACGAACCGACCAGTCATCTCGATCGACCTGAGCAAGAACTCCGGGCTGCTCGCGACCGGCTCGGGCGACCTCAACGCCCGCATCTGGAGCTACGGCCCGAGCGCGGCGGGCGCGCCGGCGGCGTGAGGCCCCGCCCTCGCTCTCTGCGTCGCCGCTGGCTCACGGCGGGACGCTCCTCCTCCTACTCGCTCGCCGTGCGAGGGGGGACGTGATGGGTTGCGCGCGCACGCGGTGGACGAGTCGCTCCTCGGGTAGGCGGCAGCGCTGTCGCTCGTCCTCCGTTCCCTGATACCTCCCTCCCCCCCCCCCCCCCCCCCTTCCTTGTGCTCTTTGTCTCTTCTCCGAACCCATCCTCTCCCTCGTTCGTGGCCCTCTCTGGATCTCTTCGCTCGGCCCCCTTCCCATCAACACGTGCATATATGCGGCTTGCCCGAGCGGACCGGCGCCGGCGCCCGAGGATGCTCCGGCCGGAGGAGGGGCTGACTTCAGCTCCCACAGGCTGACCTTGCGCCGGCCTCTTGGGGACGGCGGGGAGGAGATGCAAGGTGGCAAGCCGTCCACCCTCCCTCCTGCCCTCGCGCTTGCACCGACTCGTCAGCATGCCGTCCGCCAGCTTCACCCCGGCCCTGTCGACCCCCCTCGCCCTGACGGCGCCCTCCTCGCCGGCCCCTCTGCTCCTCAGGAACCGGCTAGTCCTCGCGTCGCTCACGCGCAACCGCGCCGGCCTGCGCGCCGTCGGCGAGGAGGACACGGAGGTCGTCCCGAACGGGGAGATGAAAGAGTACTACGCGCAGCGGGCGAGGGGCGGGTGGGGGCTGCTGCTGACCGAGGGGACGCTCGTCGAGCCGCAGGCACGTCGTCCAACCCCCTCCGCCTCTCCGTCGCCGCCGCTGTCAGGCGAACGGCTCGATCAGGCTGACCTTCTGCCCGCGTCGACTCAGGGCAGCCAGTGGCGCAACGCGCCTGGCATCTGGAGCGCCGCCCAGGTCGCCGGGTGGAAGAAGGTGACCGAGTGCGCGCCCCCTCCATTGAGCAACCCCGGGTACGGCAGCTGACGATGGCGATCTGCCTCTTGCGTTTCGCAGCGCCGTGCACGCCGAGGGCGGGCTCATCTTCTGCCAGCTCTGGGTGCGGCCGACCTTTTGCGGGCGCTCCCGCTCGGATCCGCACCCGCTGACGCCCCCTGTTTTCAATACCCATCCCGCCGTCTCGTCTCCGTTTCGTGTGCGACAGCACGTCGGCCGCATCTCGCACCCCCAGCAGCCGCTCCAGCGAGCGCTCGGCAAGCCCGTCCGCGCGCCGTCCACCCTCGGCGCTCGTGGAGGGCACTACCACGACCTGCACGCCGGCAACGTCACGCCCGAGGCGCTCGAGGACCCCAAGGAAGTCGTCGAGGCGTTCCGGCGGGCGGCGGAGAACGCCAAGCTGGCCGGGTTCGACGGCGTCGACGTGCACATGGCGAACGGTGTGTTGCTGCCTGCCTGCGCCTTGATCTCCAGCGCGCGCAGGCGGACGCTGATCTGGCGCGTGCTGGACCACCTTGCTGCCGCAGGGTACCTCATCGCCCAGTTCCTCGACATCTCGGCGAACCAGCGGACGGACGCGTACGGCGGCTCGGTCGCGAACCGGCTCCGGTTCGCGCGCGAGGTGCTCGAGGCCGTGCTGACAGTCTGGCCGGCGTGCGTCCCCTGTTCACGTCCGCCAGTGTCTCGACGGCTTCAGAATGCTGACCTCAAAGTGGCGCCTTCGACGTCTTGCGCAGCGACCGGGTCGGCGTCAAGGTCTCTCCCATCGGCGGCTACAACGACGTCGGGATGAACGCGCTCGACACCTACGTGCGCTCTTGCAACCCTTCCTGCCGTATCCCTCCATCGCTGACGTCGCAGCCCTCTTTTCAAGGACTGCAGGAGACCTTCTCCGCCGTCTTCGACATGGTCTCGGACCTGCAGCTTGCGTACATCCAGCCGGTGCGGTACCTCGAGCACGAGGACAAGGCGCTCGACGCGCGCGAGGGCCTGCGCGCGCGCTGCCAGGACCTGGACATCCTCGGCCGGCTCGTCGCGCCCCTGCGCAGGAGGGAGGCGGAGGAGGGCAGGGAGAGGAGGACCAAGGTGCTGTTCAACGGGCTATTTGGAGGGGAGGCGATCGGCGGGGAGGAGGCGGAGGCTTGGGTCGCCGATGGCAGGGCTGACGGGTTCGTCGTCGTCGTCGTCCTCCCTTACGTCCGTCCCGTCGCTAATCCGCCGAGCTCGCCACTCGCAGCATCGTCATCGGCCGCGATAGCATCACCAACCCGGACCTGCCGTTCCGCATCTTCAACCGCATCCCGCTGACCGCGCCCGGCGGCGGTCCCAGCACGACGTGGTACGCCGTCGCGCCCGAGGACGGCCGCGCGCAGGGGTACACCGACTACGGCTTCTGCGCCGAGTTCGCCAAGGCGATGAAAGAGGACAAGGAGTGACGGGGCTCGGAGGAGGACGCCGCTGCATGCTCTCGATTCTCATGTCTTTCTCTCTTGAACGTGGTCGAAGCTACATGCGACATACGCAAAGCCGGGCTGCAATCTACTCGTCCTCGTCCTCCTCGACGACGACCCTTCGCTTCTTGATCTCGCCCGGCGCGTCGTCGTCGTCGTCCTCTTCGCTCTCGAGCTCCTCGCTCTCGACCGACGGCTCGCGCCGGCGCTCCTTCTCCTTGCCGCCGCTCTTCTTCGCCTTCTTGCGCGGGCTCGGGCGCTCGCCGGCCGAGGACGAGCCTTCCGACTCGAGTGCCTCCTCCTCCTCGTCCGAGGACGACAGCGTCGGCGAGGCGCGGCGCTTCGATTTGGACTTCTTGGAGCGCGAGCGGCCGTCCGAGTCGTCCTCGTCGTCCGAGACCTGCAGCAGGCGTGGAAGACAGGTCGTCAGCCCCCACCTCCGCGCGAGGAATGTTGAGGGGGGGGTGAAAGGAGAGATCGGAACGTACGACAAAGCCGTCGTTGGCGTACCCGCCGCCCTCGTCTGCGTCCCGGCCGGACGACCGCGTCTTGCTGCTCGCGTTGGTGCTGAGCCTGCGCCGCCTCCTGCGGTCGGCCTCGGCCTCCTCCTCGCTGTCGCTGTCGTCGCTGTAGATGCTGCCCCTGCGGCCGCCGCGGCCGGCGGCCGCCGCACTCCGGACGGCCTTCTTGCGCGAGCTCGTCGCCCGGCCGTCGTCGTCGTCGTCGTCGTCGCGCGGGCCGCGCCTGCCCTTCGCCCGCGGCTTCTTGACGCCGGGCTCGACGACGTTGTCCGCCCTGAGGCTGTCGTCCCACATCATGACGCGCGACCTCTCACGGTTGCGCTCCTTGACGCCCTTTGCGAGCACGCGGTGCGCCTCGCCCTCCATCCCGACGGGGACGAGCGTCAGGTGCCCCGCGAACATGCCCTCGGTCTGCATGAGCTCCGCCTCCCAGTGGTGGTGCACGAGGTACGACTGGGGCGCGCGCGGGTACGAAGGGTCCGGGTGCGTGACGAGCGAGAAGAGGTTGGACGGCTTGCCCAGCTGGAGCGAGAGCGACCCGTCCGACCACTTGACGATGCGCGCGTTCGGCTGTCTGCGCTGTTGCGAAGGAAACGAAGCCCGGGCAGGGAGTCAGCCTCACAGATAAGCAGGTGTTTTGCAGGCGCAGAGACTTACCATCTCGCCGTCGGGCCCCTTGACCCAGCGCCACCTGACGGTGCTAGCGACGCTGCGCATGAGCTCCTCGGCCTTGCGGCGCTCAATCTCCTGTGCGCTCAGCTGGAGGCCGTCGTCGAGCAGCTCGGGCAGAACCGGCTCGGGCGGCTCGTCGTAGTGCTCGCGCGAGTAGGGGATCGAGTGGTAGTGGACGTGCTTGGGCAGGCGCATAATCCAGCGCTATTGCGTAGACCCACCATACCCCAATCAACAATCAGCATCGGAGCATGAGAGGGAGCAGAAAGAGCTTAGCGGCGAGGTGGGACTGACCTTCCCGTCCGAGCCGACAAGTGGCTCCCACGAGGCGGAGCTCGCAGCAGCGGCCACAGTCGCCTTGTCGACCTGCTGCTGCTCGCCGTCGGACCCGCGCCCGTCGTCGTCCTCCTCGGCGTACTCGAGCCGCCGCCGCCGGTCACGCTGGGACGACGTGACGCTCGCGCCGTCGTCGGCGTCGCTATCGGAGAACATAGGCGCGTCGTCCTCGGCCTGGCCGCCGGACGGAGCGGGCGAGCTGCAGCGCGGCGGCAGCACAAAGTCAGCACGGCCTTCACCTTGTTCCGGCTGCCGAGGCGGCGAGCAGGCAAGGCAAGGAGGAGGGACGCACCGGCTGGCACTGCGCGAGCTTTCTGCACCGTCGTTCTCCATCTTGTCCTCGTCTTTGCCCTTCCCGTCCTCGTCCTCGTCCTCCTCCCCAAACAGGTCCGCCTCCTCCCCATCGTCCTCCGCTGCGCTCTCTGCATCCTCCCCAGCAGCAGCAGCAGCAGCAGCACCAGAAGCGACAGGCGACGACGCGCCGTCCATGCCGACGTCCTCAGCGCCGCCCGCAGGCTCAGCAGCCTCGGGCTCAGGCGAGGGCGACGGGCCTGCGGGGGCGGGCTCGGCGGGGAGCGCTGCGGGTGCGAGCTCGGGCGAGGGCGTCGGACCTGCGGGCGGCGGCGTGGCCATCGTTGCGGCTCGATTGGGGGGGGGGTTGCGTGGAAGGGAGGAGGATGGATGGTTGGACGGAAAGCAGCAGCTCAGGCCGATCTCGCAGGCGCCGGCCGTTGCCTCCGACGGACCCTGAGGGCATTCCGCCTCCGACTTCGCATGTGCACCTGAGATGGAGGTCGATGGGAACCTTGACGAGAGCGAGGAAAGTAGGTGGTATACGAGCAGGCAGGGGTAAGGGGTGGAATGGCGTGGGACAGGGGACGAGATGGAGGTGGGAAATCGGATCGGAGGAGAACGTCGGGCGAGGAGGAACAACATTCCAAGGAAATAAAAACAGGAGACGCAGGTGAGAAATGAAGAAGAGGAGGGAGGGATGGAGCTACGCATCCGCCGGCGTTCCCGGCGGCGAGATGTGCACGCCGGGCGTTCGCGGCGTCGGCGGCAACTGCGCGCTCGGCACGGGCGCCATGCCGTTGGCGATCAGCAGGTTCTTCAAGTCCCGCAGGCGCGTCTGTCCCGAGCGCACGTAGCGTCAGAAACTGTCGTGCACAGGCAAGGGAAGGGCCGCACCTCGTAGTCGTCGACAACCCGTTTGCGCAGCGCGCGCTCCTCGGCGAGCTCGTGCCGGAGCGCGCGGATCAGCTCGTCCTTGCTGTCGTCCTCGCTCTCCTCGGCGATGTCGTCCTCTCCTGGGTTCTCCAATGGCCGGCGCGGGCTGAGCGGCGGCAGCGGCCTGCGCTGGGGCGTGTGATGCTCGCCGCTGCTGCCGCTGTCGGGGAACACGTTCGTCGAGGGGGAGGAGACAAGCATGCCGCCGAACCCGTGCGCCGAGCGTGGCGAGAGTGCCCCGTCCGCAAAGGCGTACTGCGGCGATGTGGGCGAGGCCAGGTGGTCCGAGAACTTTGCCGAGAACGCCATGCTCACCGGCCGGAGCTCGAGACCGAAGTCCTGCTGCTGCTGAGCGCTAGACGCGAGCTGCGACATCGAAGCAAAAGACGGCGGGAGCTGCGGCGAAGAGCGCAGCCTGGGCGGGCGGCGCCGAGCTATTGGTGACGGCGGCGGCGGCGGGGAAGACGACGCCGAGATGCTAGACGACCGCCGGTCGACGTACACGTAGTCGTCGCCGCCTCCGCTCAACACCTGCGGGATCGGCACCGCGTTGGGCGGCGGCAGCGTCGGCAGCGGCGCCGAGATCTCGTGAATCTCGCCCTGCGAGCCGCCGCCGCCGGGAGACTTTGCAAAGATCTTGCGCAGGCCACCGCTCGCGCTCCGCCGCGTCTTGAGGTTGCGGTCGACGACGGGCGGAATGCCGCTTAGCGAGGCGGGCTCGGTGGACGCACGCGTATGGTGCGATAAGGAAGGGAAGGTTGGCTCGGGTGGCCGACGGGGGTACAGCGAGGCCGATCTGAGAGAGAGCGTCTGACATCAGCGACAAAGATCGAAAAGGTTTTGCGAGCACGGCACCCACGGAGAAGGAGGCGCGTAGCCGAGCGCCTTCCACGCCGCGCCCGCATCGTCCTCGCGGTCTTTCTTCTTGCGGCCCAGGCTGCTTATCCACGCGCGCTTGCCGCCCTTAGCTCCATCCTCGCCTCCGGCGCCGTCGAGATCCTCCTTGAAGTCAGGCGAGCTCCGGCTCGAACGCAGCGCCTTGACGTCCGCAGCAGCGCCGCCGGCACCGATGCTCGCGCCGTCGTGCTCGAACGCCTCCTCCTCCTCCCACGGCGCCGGGCCGTCGCGCCTGATCTTGGGCCCAAGAGTCGACAGTCGCGTACGCCGTCCGGTCGGACGCGAGTAGAGGTCGTTTACCTCTGGCTCGGCGAAGGGCGTCTGCGGCTCGGGTGAGTGAGGCAGCGCAGGCTTGTCGTCAGAGGTGGAGGAGGAGGACGGCTGCAGCGCCGGCAGCGGTTGAAGGTGCTGCGCGATTTGCGGCGATGGCAGCGCAGGAAGCGCGCTGTGCGCGGGGGCAGTGGGTGTCGTCGGCGGTGGGACGGACGGCAACGGGCGAGTCGGGTCCGGGACGACGGTCGCGGGTCGAACGTGAAGTGGCGACGGGTCTGCAGGCGCGTCTTGCACGTCGTCCAGGCTCGGGGCAGCCGGGAGCTTGTACCGCTGCTGCTGATCCTGTTGCTGCTCTTGCTGTCGGTATGGCAAGTCGCCCGTCTCCCTCAGCAGCTGCTCGAGGCCGGACACGATCCCGCTCTCCGAGCCCCTTCCAGGCGTCTGCCGCCCCTCGACGATGGACCGCCGGACGAGGTCCTCGAGCGGCGACAGTGGCGTCTGCTCGGCGATGAGCGCACGGAGATGTTCTTCGGCCTCGGCGACGCCGGCGGGATCGGACGAGGAGGAAAGCGGCGGCGGCGGCGGCGGCGGAGGCTGGGCCGGCACGAGGTGCTGCAGCGGCGGACCGCGCGACGGGCGGCGCGAGGGCGAGGGGCGCGTCGTCAGACTGTTGGCCATGGGTCGCTATGCGCTGGGGTTTCAACTTGCGCGGGGAGGGCTGAACGGGGTTCTGTATTGCACGGCGGGATGAAGGGGAAGGGGGGAGGGGCGGCCGACGCGTCGGGTGGGTCGATGCGGGCACGACGCGAAGAGACCCGACAAGGCCGGACAGCGAAGAGACGCGTCGCGCGAGGGGAGGGACAAAGGGAGGAAGAAGATACCTCCAGGGCGGATGTCTCTGCTGCTCGCGGGCAAGGCACGGGTGCGGAAGGGGGAAGTAGCAAGCTGGTGGAGGGACGGGAGTCATGCGTCGGGCGTGTTCACCCGCAGCGGGCGACGCGTCGTCGCCCGCGCACGGGGCAGACGCGGCAGCCGACGACAACCTGGCTGCACCTAGCATGGGTTTGTGGCAAGAGCAGCCAGTCCGCCCTCTCCGTGCGTCAGCTGTGGTCGCCGCCGTGTTTGCCGCAGCTCGGGCGGCCGACCGCCTGCCGTCGCAGGAGGAGGGTCGAGTGCCCTGCGTCGATGCGTCTTCCCCCCGAGACGGTGAAGCCCCCCTTTTCTCCCCTTGCCTGCGCCACGATCAACGACGACGCCGCGGGGGCCGGCCAGGTTCGACCAGAGCAGCGGGCCCTTCGACACCCTGATCGTCCCTCGGCAGCTGCAGCCCACGGATCACTGCATCGACCCTCTCGAGGCCCTCGCTGGTGCGCTGACCGCCTGGCTAGAGACGTCCACCAACGGATGCACGCCGCCGGAGGCTCGAGCGACCACCCCTACCCTCAACCGGCAGCGCGGATCGGCCAGAATGGCTACGTCCCGGTCGACCAGGATATCTACCGTAAAGCTATCCGAGATGCAGGCTGTCATGACATCGATACAAGGGCGGCACAGTGCGCGAGTGGTTGCTGAGTGGGAGGGAGGATGCTGATGCAGGGTGCGCAGATGGCAAGAAATGAGATGGGAAGATACGGACCGGAGCTCAAGCGGCGGTGATGGACGCGGCCTCGTAGCCGGGCACGGCCTTGCGAAGCAAGCGCAGCACCTCCGCCCCTCCAGGCTCCAGCGCCGCCTGCCCATCGCCAGCGTCCGCGAGCCTGCGCAGGAACGCAAAGTCCGCGAGCGCGACGAGCGGCACGTCCGCGAGCCGCTTGCGCGCGATCCGCTGCTGCTGGGCCGCAAAGAACTGGTGCGAGACGGCCTCGGCGCGGGCGACGACGTCCTCTGGCACGCCGGCGAGGCGCGCGACGTCTGCAGGGACACACGAGCTAGAGTCAGCTTTGCCGCCGTGACGTCTGTGGCAGCCAAGGGTGGGAGAAAACAAACGCACGGGTGCCGTGGCTCGACTCGGCCTTGCCATCAATCAGCTTGTACAGGAACGTCACCTCGCGCTTCTCCTCGTCGACTTGCGTGCGCATGTGCATCGGCCGGACGTTCGGGTGGTACTTGAAGTCGTCCGCGAGCGAGCCGTAGTGCGTCTGTGAGAGGAGGAGCGCAGTGTCAAATCTCAGATCCCTCCTGCACTGCAGAGTCTAACACAAGGACGCACGGCGAAGAAGCCAAGGGGCAAGCTCCGGCTTGCAAGATGATCTGCGGCGGGCGAAAGCACGCGTCAGCGAGGGCAGGGACGACTTCTGCACGCATTTGCACGTACGAAGGACAGCGCCTGCGATAGCCATCTGCAAGGTGAGAGCATGAGGTCAGCGCGGCCTCAGCGCGAGCGACAGGTGTGGAGGCACGCACTCCGTCGTACGTCGAAGTTCCTCGACCGAGCTCGTCTAGGATGACCAGCGACCGAGGGCCAGCCTCGGCGAGGATTTTAGAGCTGAGTAGACGCGCAGGGCAGGCATCAGGCGACTGGCAAGAACAGCCAGACAGAGAAGGATAGCACGCACCACTCGTCGAGCTCGACTTTGAACGTTGAGGCGTGGCCGAAAAGCAGGTCGTACGCGCCCATGCGAGTCGTGATGGCGTCCACAGGCGAAATCCTATTGATCGAGCGAGAGCACTCGATCAGTCGATATGCCGCGGTCGAAAAGCAGACGGGAACCACTCACTTCGCCTCGGACGCCGGAACGTACATGCCGAGCTGCGCCATGATGACGCCGGCGGCGGTCGTGCGGAGCAGCGTTGACTTTCCGGCCATGTTCCTGCAGCGTGCGATAGAGACAGCGTGGTCAGCGACAACAGCTGGCAGCAGGGGGCAGGTAGGAAGACGCACGGTCCCGTCAGGAGGACCATCTTGGCCGCATCGCCGCCCATCGCGACGTCGTTCGGGATGAAGTCGGACCTGAGGCACATGGCGGGGTGGCGCAGGCTCTTGAACTCGAGCTGGGCGTGGTCGGCTTCGACAAACTCCGGCCGGCATTTTCTGCGGTACGAGCCCAAGACGTCTTCAGCGAGGAGGCGAACAGAGTTGTTCAGCAGGAGGACGCACGGCTCGTCGAGCTCGCTGGACGCGACCGCCAGGCTGCCGAGGCAGTCGAGCTCGCCGACGACCTTGACGGCCAGGAGCCACGTGTCGCGGTCGTTGTCAAACTCGGCAAACACGCGCTTGAAGAAGGCGCGGACGACCTGCGTGCGAGTCTCGCGCGCCTCCTGCAGCTCGCGCACGACCGGCGCCGTCTCGGGCGTTTGGTACCGGTTGAATGCCTTAACGCCGCTGCTCTTGGTCCAGCTCTTGGGCACCTTGACCTTCGCCGGCACCTGCAGTAGGAAGATCTCCTTCTGGCCCTGCGCAGAGTGCCAGTACGACACCTCGCGGCAGCCGAGCTCGCGCGCGTGCTCCGCCCGGATCTCCTCGAGCTGCGCCTCGAGCCGGTCAATCTCCTCCTGGATCGCCTCGTACTCGTCGTCGACGCCGGCCGCAGGGAGCAGGTCGTGAGTCTCGGGGTCCCAGATGAAGAGCGAGCGCATGTGCTCGAGATGCGGCGTGAGGTCCGGCGCCGAGCGCAGGAGCGCGGCTGTCGACGTCGACTTGAACGAGCTCGCAAACTCTGACAAAGCCGTGAGGCCGCGCTGCACCGCGGTGAAGGCCTGCATGGGAAGTAGCCTATCAGCTTCGATCGGCCAAGGAGGTCGGAAGATACTAGACCCACGTCCAGCACCTTCATGAACTCGGGGATGCGGCAGTTGCTGGCGTGGATGCGAGAGATGATGCGCTCGAGGTCGGGCAGGCCTGAAATGCGGGGCGGAGACCGATCAGTGCTACGGTTTTAAAGCACTTGACAAAGTGCTGTCGAACGCACCCCTGCAGAGCTTCTTGAAGTCGCCAAGGAAGTTCGGGTGGCTCATGATCTCCTCGACGGCGTCGAGCCGCGCGTTGATAGCCGCCGCGTCGCGCAGCGGGTGACACAGCCAGACGCGGAACAGGCGCTTGCCGAAGGGCGTAACGCACTTCTGCAGGAGCTTGTAGAGCGTACCCTCGGTGCCGCCCTCCGAGTTGACGAGGACCTGTCGGCGCAAAGAGGTTCTTAGGCTCCGGAGCATCGGGACGCGCTGGTGGCGGCCGGGACTCACCTCGATGTGCGCGAGCGTGTTGCCGTTGAGCACAAGCGACTTGTTGGCGCGGATCGGGTCGTACACATCGAAGTTCTTCTGGCTGAGCAGGTCTTTGTCGAGGTTGAGCTGCTGCAGGTACCTGTAAGTCCGCAGACGGCGTGAGTGAGGATGCGGCAACGGCGACAGATGATCAGAACGAACGAAAGCAGCCCACCGAGCGCCTTCATGACAAGCTCGTCGTCCTTGAAGCCTTCGAGCACGCCCGGCAACGGACCCGCCATCGCCGCATCCTCGCTGTTCGTCCCGTCCGTTGCAAAGAACTCGCCGAGGCGGTCGAGCGTCTGCTCGGGCTCAAGAAACTCTGCGGGGCGGAGCGACGACCACACACAGGAGGACGGCAGGACGGCGCGGAGCGTGCGCAGCGTGTTGACGTGCAGGTTGCCCTTTTCGTGGATCAGCTCCTTCGGCTGCAGCTGCCGGAACATCGTCTCGAGCTTGGTCTTGACGATGTCGTCGTCGAAGCTGCTGAGCGAGAAGGCACCCGTCGCCGCGTCGAGGATGACCACGCCGAAGGACGACTGACCGGCGGCGTTGACGCGCTCCTGCAGGCAGCAGGGACTTTTTCAGCGGACGCCAAGAGTAGTCGAAGACCAAGCGCACCTTGATGGCCACGCAGTGCGAAGCGTCGTCGCCCGCGAGGAACGTCGCGTCCGAGACTGTGAAGCACGGCGATGAAAGCGTCAGTACGAGCTGATCGGCACCGGTAGCAAGCGAAGCACTGACCCGTGCCGTTGGTAAGGACCTTCTTCAGTTCGCGGCGGACGATCTTCTCCGAGTTGCTGACCTTCTGGCCCTTCTGCGCCTTCTGCCGCATCTCCATCCTGCGCAGATGAGGATCAAGAGTGAGTCGGATGACCACCAGTGCCTGATAGGGCAGAAGTTTCGCTCACCCGAGTGCCGTCTCGGCCTGCTCGACTCGCCCGACCTTGTCTGCACGTTGAGCAATCTGTCAGCCACCGCATCCGTAAGGGATCAGGTGAGAAGGGACGTACAGCCTGCAGCGAGGAACTTTGCAGCCCACATTTCAAAGTTCTGCTCCGGCACGCCGACCATGCACATCTTGACGCGGTCCGTCAGCTTGAGGTCGAACTCCGAATGCCCGATGCGCGCGCTGCATGCGCACGGGTCTCAAAAGTCAGCTTCTGCAGCTGAAGGAAAGAGAAAGGGAAGGAGACCTACTCGTTCTCGTACAGCTCGAAGAACTTGCCCTTCTGAAAGAAGAGAATCGTGTCGAAGTGGTTCTGCTTGATCTCCCAGAACTGCTCGTCCACCGACTTGTCAGCCCACGCACGAGAGCAGTCCAGCCCTCAAAGGAGGGACAAACGCACCTGCGTCTCAAACGGCGTGAACTGCTGCCAGGCCTTCTTCGGGATGAACAGCGTCCTCGGGTCATATTCATCGTCGCCGGGTCGGTTGCCGTCGGCGTCCCTGAGGTCGACGAGGAAGTCAAAGCAGTCCTCCTTGTCCTTCTTCTGCTGCTTTTCGGCCGCCCGACGGAGCTCGGCCTGCGTCAGGAACGGGTTGCTCCCTCCGCCGCCGCCGCTGGCGCTCGCGCCGCCCAAGCTCGACGCGCCGCTCTGGGTCGGCTTGATGGATGGCCGCGCGGGGGGCGCCTTCTTCTTCGGCGCGGCCTTCTTCTTGGGCGCGATCGTTGACGATGATGACGCGGACGCGTCCGACTCGGACAGCTCGTGGTTGTCGTACGCAGCAGCCGCGGCTGCGTCGACCGCCCTCAAGTCAGCTTCAGGACCGCATATATGCGCGCGCGGGCAAGCGCAAGTCGAGGACGCACCAATCAGCGCCTCGTCTTCCTCGTCGAGCTCAAACTCGTCGTCCGAATTCGCCTTGCTCTTGCGCGACTTCTTCGCGCCGCCGCCCCCCTTCAAGAGCGCGCTCTTGGGCTTGACGGGCGCGTCGTCGTCCGTGCCCGAGAGGTCCGACTCGACGATGGCGGCCTTGCGCTTTGCGCGAGACTGCTCACGAGTGTTTTAAGACAGGCAAGAGCGGAATCCGTCAGCAGTCCGCACAAGAAGGGAGCGAGGGAGACTTGAACGCACCGACCGGCCAACGGGGTGCTCGTCCTCGTCCTCGTCCTCGTCGACGTCCATCGCGCTCGCCGCGGCACTCCCGCTCGGCGGCGCTTCCGACGACGGGCATGCCTGGCTGTCCTCCTCCTCCTGCTCGCCCTCGACGTCCTCCGACAGATCGATCGGGTCCGCTGTCGTCGTCGACGCGGTCGAGCTCGGCGGCGGGAGGAGCGCGAGCGGCGCGACGGCTGCCGCCTTCTTCCTGAGCGGCTTGAGCTCGGCCGACCGGTTGAGCGGGCTCGAGCTCGGCGGGTGCTCCCTCCTGCTAGAAGCACTCGTCACCGCAGGAGGCTTGGAAGGCCCGGCAGCAGAGGCCTTGGACGTCGACGACGACGGCGGGGCGGCAGGCTTGGGCTTGACGGCCGAGGAGGACGACGCGGACGGGCCGCCGTTGGCAGCGGGCCTGACGGAGGGCGAGGACGAGGGCGGGGCCTTGGAGAAGAAGCTCTTGAGCGTGGTCTGGCCCTTTGCGACGGGCGTGTTCTTGGGAGGCATCGTGCAAAGGAAGGGTATAGGGTCGGGGGGGGGGGGGACTCAGATGCGTCGGACCTCATTTGGCGGGCGCGACGCGCTGCTCGGGCTGCCGACCACGACCGCCGTCCACCAGCCTCGAGCCCTCCTGGCCCCCCCTCCGACCGCCATCCAGCACAAGCGCCGGTACCCGCCTAGGTCTGCTGCAGGATGCTCGAGCGCATCGAGCTCAAGGACTTCAAGTGCGGCCCTCCATCGTCCTCCTCCCCTCCCTCCCTCCCTCCCTCCCTCCCTCCCTCCCTCCCTCCCTCCTCCCTGCCCCCTTCCTTCTGGGCCGCAGCTCTCCCTCAGCGGCCTGGTCAAGGCCTCTCCAGCTGCCATCCTTTACTCCTCTAACCTGCCTAACTGGCGCTGACCTCGCCATCCGTGCTGCAGGTCATGGCGCGGGCACCAGACCATCGGCCCCTTCCAGCCGTTCACGTCCATCATCGGGCCCAACGGCTCGGGCAAGAGCAACCTGATGGACGCCATCTCGTTCGTGCTCGGCATCACGTCGGCCCACCTGCGCTCCGACCGCCTGCGCGACCTTATCTACCGCGGCCGCAGGCTCAGGCGCGAGGACGAGACGCAGCCGGGCGAGGTGTTTGACGACGCGGGCGAGGGCGAGGGCGACGCGCAGGACGCTTGGGTCAAGGCCGTCTACAAGGACGAGAAGGGCAAGGAGTACACCTTCCAGCGCTCGTGGGTGTCTTCCTGAGAGCTGTCCGCTTTCGTGGTGCTCGAGAGCACTGACCGCCAACGATTGCTTCGCGTAGCATCACGATGACGGGCGGGTCCGAGTACAAGCTCAACGGCAAGGTTGTCACGTACTCCAAGTACAACGCCGCGCTCGAGGCGCACAACATCCTCGTCAAGGCCAAGAACTTTCTCGTGTTCCAGGTGCGTTGGCTCTGGAGGCGAGCCCTGGTGCTGGTGAAACTGACGCTCAGCGCGTGCATGAACCCCCCAGGGCGACGTCGAGGCTGTCGCGCGCCAGTCACCCAAGGACCTCTGCCGGCTGATCGAGCAGATCTCTGGGTACGTTGTGCTCCCGGTGATCGCTGCGTCGGGCCGTGCTGGCTGACTGAGGCCGCTGCTGCCACCCGCTCGCAGCTCGCTCGAGCTCGCAAAGGAGTACGAGACGACCAAGGCCGCGTTCGACAAGGCGACGGCGCTGTCGACCGAGTCGTTCCACTCGCGCCGCGAGGTCGCGAAGGAGTTCAAGGCGTTCAAGGAGCACCAGAGCGAGTCGAAGCGCCTGACAAAGCTGTGGCAGGAGAAGGTCAGTCTTCCTCCCCCCCCCTCCCTCCCCCTGCGCGCACGCACGTCCTCCGTGCCTGGAAGTCCGCAGCTGACCCACATCTGAGCTCGCCCTTCGCACAGGACGAGATCGTGCTCCAGCACGTGCTCTGGAAGCTGTACCACATCCAGTCCGGCATCGACGGCGCGTCGTCCTCGATCCTGTCCAAGAACGCCGAGCTCGCAAAGCTCCGCAAGGAGCAAGGCGGCGTCGAGCGCGAGGTCGCAAAGGCGCGCAAGGAGCAGGCCGAAGTCAAGACGCAGATCTCGGCGAGGGAGCGCGGGTTGAAGGGCAAGGAGAAGAGCCTGGACCAGGAGGTGTGTGCCACCTGATGGCGCTTGCTCGTGAGCGCCCGCTGACAAGGATTCCGAATCCGCCCCCAGGCATCCCGCCTCGTGTCGCTCAAGACGCAGATCGAGCACGCGACGCGCAAGATCGAGAACAGCATGACGCTGAGCGGCAAGGTCCGCAAGGACGAGGACCGCCAGCAGGCGACCGTCGCCGAGCTCGAACGCAACCTCGCGCAGGTTGAGCGGCTCGCGAAGGAGGCCGAGGACGAGCAGCGCAGGCTGAGCCAGAAGAAGGGGCAGGCGCTGAGCGAGCAGGATCTTGCCGACTACCGCCAGCTGTCCGTCCTCCTCCATCACCTTCACTCCTTCTTAGCTCGCGCGAGCAAAGGCTGACCAATGTCTGTGAGGTACCTGCAGCAAGGCAAAAGCCAACACGCTCCTACCAGCCGAGCGCGCCGAGCTCGACAGCCTGCGCCGGCGCGAGAAGACGCTTCAGCAGGAGATCGAGGGCGCCGAGGAGAAGGAGGCCACGCTGAGGCGCAAGATCGGCAGGCTTGAGGGGGAGGTCGGCGACCTTGATACACGGAAGGACAGCGTAAATTCTGCCCCCCTCGCGCACGAAGGACGAGGAGCTGAATCGCTTGCACCCTGCAGGTCGAGAGGAAGCGCGAGAACCTGGAGAACGAGCGCTCAAAGGCCAAGAAGGAGCTCGACCACCTGCAGTCCGAGCGCACCCGCATCGCGTCCGTCCCTTACAGACCCATCCCTTGTCTGCGCTCGACCTGACGCCCTTCTCCGGCTCATAGACAACTCGAGACGGAGACCAACGAGAAGCTCCAGGCATGCTACGCCAAGCTCATCCAGGCCGGCGCCGACCGCAAGCAGAGCGAGAAGGAGACGCGGCTGAAGGAGACGATCGCGACGCTCAAGCGCATCTTCCCTGGTGCGCCTCTTCCCGCTCTTTGACCTCGCGGGCTGGCGACCCCGTCGCTGATAGCTGACCTCGTGCACGTCCTTCTCTAGGCGACGTTCATGGCCGTGTGATTGACCTCTGCAAGCCGACGCAGACCAAGTACCAGACGGCTGTCAGCGTCGTCCTCGGTCGCAACATTGACGGCATCGTCGTCAACCACGAGAAGACCGCCATCGAGTGCATCAACGTCCGTCCTTCCGCACTTTGCCGCGAGCGCTCTTCTTGCTGACCACCGTCACGTGATGTGTCCTATTGCAGTACTTGCGCACGCAGCGTCTTGGCCAGGCGATGTTCCTCCCCCTTGACTCAATCCAGGTCAAGCCAACGAACGACAAGTACCGGACGTTTGCGCGCGGCGCGCGGCTCGCGATCGACGTCATCGACTACGACCCGCAGTTCGAGGCAGCGATGCAGCATGCGTGCGGCAACTCGCTCATCTGCGACACGATGGACGTTGCGCGGTACGTGTGCTACGACAAGCAGCAGGACGTCAAGGGTGCGTCCTTCCTCCCCTCGCTACTGCGCCGCTTGACTCATGCCGATGACCCTCGCTAATGCCCTCACGCCCGCAGCCGTCACGCTTGAGGGCACCGTCATCCACAAGAGCGGCTCCATCACCGGAGGACAAAGTGCGCAGGGTGCCGGCCGCAAGTGGGACGAGAAGGAGATCACCAGTGAGCCTGTCGACTGCTCTCGCACCTTGATCGAGGCCGCTAACGGCGTTGCGCCCTTCCAACAGCCCTGCAGAAGCAGCGCGACTCGCTCATGAACTACCTTGGCGAGCTGTCCAAGGCGCGCCCGCGCGGCAAGTCGGACGACATCCTGCTCGGCGACATCAGCCGGTACGACTCGGAGCTCGCGCTCGTCCGCGACGACCTGGTGCGTTGGCGTTTCGGGTATCACGTCGCCGCAAGAGCTGATAATCCGTACCCTCCGTCTTTCAGAATGCCACCGACCTTCGTCTCACGAGTTTGCGCACCGAGCTGGATCACGCCCGCAAAGAGCTCAACTCTACGACTGCCATGCTACGTGATGTGAGTCCAGCTGCGCTTCTTCCTCGCTGCAGACGGGGCTGACTGCCTGTACGGGTTTCAGCGCCGCACCTCCCTCGCTTCGGTCGAGGACGAGTCGGCCACGATCGCCGAGACGGTCAACGCGAGCGAGGACGAGGTCTTTGCCGCCTTCTGCGCTCGCATCCGTGTGGCCAACATCCGCGAGTACGAGGCTGTGCAGCTGCGTGCGGCCGAGCAGCAGACCGAGGCCCGCATGCGCTACACGGCGCAGATCGACCGGCTCGGCCGGCAGCTCGAGTTTGAGCGCGAGCAGCTCGAGCACACGCGCTCGCGCCTGCGCGTGCTTGAGAAGACGCTCAAGGCGGACAGCGCGAGCCTCGACCAGCTCAAGGCCGACAAGGACGAGCTTGAGGCGCAGACGGCGGAGACGGAGCGTGAGATCGAGCAGATCAAGGGCGACGTCGAGGACCTGCAGGCAAAGCTCGCCGACGTCGGCACCGAGCTGGACGAGATCAAGCGCCGCTCGTCCAAGGCGTCCAAGGCCCTCGACCGCATCAGCAAAGACATCGCCGGGTGGAACGACACGATCGCCAAACTCGGCTCGGACCGCGCGAGCATCTTCCGCCGATGCAAGATTGAGGACCTCGACTTGCCGCTTGAGGAGGGCTCGCTGGCCGACATCTCGCTCGAGGAGCTAGACGTATGTCGCTTCGTGTTTATCTCGCATCCCCGATCTTCAACTGACCACGTTTTCCTTCCCTTGCAGGCCGAGGACGAGGCGGACCCGATGGCCATGGACGTCGACGAAGACGAGGAGGGCACGCAGCAGCCGCTCAGGCCGCGCGACTTTGGCGTCGTCGTCGATTTCTCGGACCTCGCCGACGAGGACAAGGTGGTGCGTCCCCGCTCGCTGCCCGGCTCAACCGGGCCGCTGTCTTGGTGCTGACTGGTTGCGGCTCTGTGCAGAACGGCGCGGAGGAGCACGGCGAGGAGCTTGAGGCCGAGGTCGCGCGCATCGAGGCTGAGATCCAGCAGATGGCGCCGACGTCCAAGGCTGCAGAGAAGTGCGTCCTCGAAAGCGCTCTCATGTCGGACGCTCGTGCTGATCCGTCTGTGCTTGCGCTCTCAGGATGAGCGGCGTTCAGGCCAAGCTGAACGAGACGGAGAAGCAGGTCGAGAAGGCGCGCAAGGAGTCGACGGCCGCGCGCGAGGCCTTCAACGCGGTCCGCAAGCAAAGGTTCGTGCCGTCTGCGTCCAAGGTCCGAAAGCACATACTGACGCAGCCTTTTCCTTGGTACCCCTTGCGCAGAACTGAGCTCTTCAACAAGGCCTACACGCACATCGCAGACAGGATCGACGGTGTCTACAAGAGCCTGACCAAGGGCAATGCCGCGCCGATGGGCGGCGTTGCGTACCTCAACCTCGAGGATACGGAGGAGCCGTACCTCGCCGGCGTCAAGTACCACGCGATGCCGCCGATGAAGCGGTTCCGCGATATGGACCAGCTGTCAGGCGGCGAGCAGACGGTCGCGGCGCTTGCACTGCTTCTGGCTATCCACAGGTGCGTGCCCCCCCCCCTCCCATACCCCCCCCCCTTCTTCTCCTTCCTTTTCTCTCCCTCTTTCCTTCCCCTCGCCCCTCCACC
>MVAM01000248.1:635-22333 GCA_014825675.1 Cystofilobasidium ferigula
GGGGGGCTGGTCGCGCGGGCGGGAGGGGCCGAAGAGGGGCGGGGGAGGGTGTGGGGGGGGGGGGGGGGGGGGGGGGGGGGGGGGGGGGTGGGCGGGGGGGGGGGGGGGGGGGGGGGGGGGGGGGGGGGGGGGGAGGAGCGACGGACGCACGATCTCGAAAACGACGTCGCCGGCGGTGAAGCTGTCGCCGACCTGCTTCTTCCAGCTGGAGATGCCGCCCTCGGTCATGGTGGGCGACATGGCGGGGAAGGTGTACTTCTGGAAGGCGGCCCGGGCCGGGGACGAGGCGAGGCCTAGGGCGGCGGCGGCGAAGCGACCATTGGGGGGGAGAAAGGTCAGTGTCGTGGGCTGCCGAAGGGCTGGCGTGAGGGAAGGGGACGGACCGCGGGCGAGAGCGGGTGCACGGCGTGCGACGTTGAGGGCGGAGCGGTGCATGCTGGCTGAGGGTTGGGGGGAGGGGGGGGGGGGGAGGGAGGGAGCGAGGACAGGGACAGGGGCAGACGCGACGGCGGGCAGAAGACGGCGGCGGCTTGGGGCGGCGCGAGAGACGGAGCGGCAGTGGGCGTCGATCGCGTCGGGGGGGGTTTGTGTTGGGGAAACGTCGATCGCATCGGGGGTTTTGAACGCTTGCCCCCTTAGACAGCAACGGTCGGCGGACGCCATCTCGCTCGCTCGCTCTCTCTCTCTTGCTGTGACGTGTGTGTGTGTGTGTGACCCGCCGCCTGCCGCCGTCGTCGTCATGCCGCCGGCCCACCTCGCCCAGCTCGGCCTCGCGCCCCTCCCAACCACCGACCACGACCAGCCAGCAGCAGCAGCCGATGACGACCTCGCCCCCATCCTGTCCGACGACGACGACGCGCAGCTCGCAGCAGCCCACGACGGCTGGGGGCCTGCAGGCGCCGACGCTCAGGACGACGCCCGAGGTGCAGCCGCCCTGCTCGGGCAGGTGCTCGCCCGCGCGCAGGCCGCCGACGCCGCCGCGTCCGGCTGCTCCGACCTGTCGTCCGACACCGGCAAGAGCGACGCGCCAGCCGGCGAGATCGCCTGCCCGTCCCCGCTCGCTGGCTCCGGCGGGGGAGGGTCCTCGTCCGTCGTCTCCGGCCTGCTCACGCCGACCTCCTCCTCCGCCGCCGCCGCCGCCGCCGCCGCTGCGTCGGAAGGGAGCGCGTCCGCCGCCCCTAGCGCGCAGCCGCAGGCGACCCAGCAACGCAACAAGCTCAGGCCGGTCGCGACGGCCAAGGGCAAGTTCTGGAAGCCGGCCGAGCTGCCGGTTGAGCTGCTGTCGTGCGTCGCCCTCTTCGTTTGGATCGCCCTAGCCCCTCCCCGCTGCTGGCTGATGACGGTCCCTCGGCGGCCGGCACCAGCACCATCCTCGACATCGCCGCGACCGACGTCCTGCGCTACTGGCTCAACGCGCTCCCGCGGCACACGCACCGCGAGCAGACGACCTGGGGCGGCACGCGGAGCATGTTCATGGCGCACCTGATCGCCGTCAGGGACGTCGCCCGGTGGCGGCTGGTCTCGCGCGCTTGGCTCGAGGCGGGTGCGTCCCTTCAAACCCTGTGGGCGACCTCGAGCAACGCCCGGGAGCTCAGCGTTCGCGAGCTGACGGGATGGCTTCTCTTGTGCTTGCTCTCGCGCCGCACGGCAGCCGACGGGCTCGACTTCTGGCAGTCGCTCGACGCCACGGTCTTCGCACCCCGTTCGCCGTCGGCCGTCGCGCCCTCGCCCGCCTGGCTCCTGTCCAACCTGTGGCGCCCGTGCCGCATCTGCGTCTCCAACCGGCTCGAGCGTCCGGGCCAGAGCACGACGTTCCGGCCCTCGCTCTGGGGGGTGTACTACTGCTGCGTGAACTGCGCGAGCGGCCACTGGGGGGCGGTGTGCGGCCGGTGCTGGACGCTCGCGGACGACAGCGGCGAGCACGTGCTGCTGCTCAAGGGCGAGGAGGCGCTGTACGGGCCGACGGGGCTGTGCTGCACGACGTGCCGGACGGACGTGCTCGCGCTCGACCTCTGGGCCCGGTACGGCGCCCGCCTCCCCGTGTTCTCCCCCGACCGGCTCGCCCCGGCCGCGGCGGACCCGGACGCCGGCCTGCGCGCGGCGGACGCGTACGTCCGGCTCGGCTTCCCCGCCGCCGTCGGCGCGGCGTCGGCGCGGATCGTCGAGCTCCGCTGGCTCGCCGACAGCACGCGCTTCCTCGACCTCGCCGACCAGGTCGTCCGCCAGCGCTTGCTCGACCGGCCCGTCCCCGTGCCCAAGCACGCCCCCAAACAGCAGCAGCAGCAGCAGCAGCAGCAGCAGCAGCAACGGTCGCGGGAGGACAGGAAGGCGATGGCAGCGGCGTACCGCGACCTGTACACGGACGACGACGGCCACCCGCTCACGGGCGGCGACGACGACGAAGACGGCGGGGCGCTCGCGCGCTGGGCCGCCGACGGCGAGTCCGACTTCTCGTCGGACGAGGACGAGCTGCTCCGGCTCGCGGCGGCGGAGGCTGACCTTGCGCTTCCTTCCGACGAGGACGACGACGGCGAAGAGGACGACGACGACGACGCGAGGCTCGACCTCAAGGACGACGAGCTCGACTCGGTCGTCCGCCTCGCCGTCGGCGCGCTCGCCCGCGACCGCGTGCTCGCCGGCTACTGGGTCTCGCCCGCCGAGCACGACCGGCGGTACGCGCGCGGGCTCGAGCTCGCGCTCCGGGCGGCGGCGGCCGGCAGCGGCGGGCAGGGCCAGCAGCACCAGCACCAGCACCAGCACCAGCACCAGCAGCAGCACCAGCAGCACCAGCAGGTCGACCAGCACGCGCTGGTGCAGCAGTGCTACGCGCATATCGCGGTCGTCCGCCCGTTGGTAGGCGCACCCGCCGACGCGCCCCCACCCGCGCCGGCGTGCCCCCCGCGGGGGACGTACGCGCAGCCGCCGGCGCCGCGAGGGACGCTCTCCGCGGCCGTCCTCGCGGGCGAGTACGCCCGCCAGCTGCCGGCGCTGCTCGCACCCGCGCTCGCCACGCTCGTCCGCGCGCTGCTCGCCCTCCGCGAGCCTGAGCGCGCCGCGCGCGGCCTGCCGCTCGACCGCGTGCTCGCGTTCGCGAGGACTGGCATCGCGTGGGAGCGCGGCGGGGCGGCCGTGGTGGGCGGTTGGCTGCGGGTCGAGGAGGACAAGGGGCGGGACGTCGGCGAGGCGCTGGAGGACGTGTGCAGGCTCGCGACACCCGTCGTGCAGGAGAGGGTCGTGCAGGTCGAGATCCCGCCGCAGCAGGCCGCGAGGGCGGACGGAGGGGAGACGAACGTCGACCCGTCGCCCGACGCCGGCCCTCACGCCCCCTCGGCGCTGCAGCCGCAGCAGCAGCGCACCTACGCCCCCTCGGCGGCGCCGCTCATCGGGGCCGTCCCGCCCACGCACGTCGCCGAGCGCGCGCCCGCGCCCGGGTCGCCCTCGACGGCCGACGGCGGGTCGCGCTCGCCCGTCTCGCCCGCCCGGACGCACACCTCCCCCGCGCGGTCGACGCCGCCGACGTCGCACTCGCCCTCCCCGAAGGCGGCTCCCACCGCCGCTCTCCCCGCCGAGCCCAAGCCCGCGCCCGCGCCCGCGCCGCCGCCGACGGTGACGCGCACGATCGCCCCCCACCGCCGGCTCGTGGCGGCCGACCCGACGCCGCTCGCCCACTCCGTCCCGGCCATCCCGCTCTCGGCCGCCGCCCTCGGGCCCGAGACGCACGCGCTGCTGCTCGCCGCCTGGCGCGCCGCGTGGGAGCCGCTGACAAGGTGCCCGTGCTCGATCTGCGCGCGCGGGTGGGGGCGGGATGGCAGGAACGGGAACGGGAAAGTTGGGAGGCGGGAGAAAGAGGAGGAGGAGGAAGAGGCCGGGAGGGAGGAGGAAGAGGAGGAGGTGAGCAAGACGCCGCTCACGAAGAAGGGTGCGTCCGGTTCTGCACTCTTTGCTCTCGACGTCTCGCACTGAGGCGCTGACCTGTCTTTCTGGGCTGCGAGCAGCCCGGCTCGAGGACGGCGTCGCGGTCGACTAGATCCCGCGCAGACGCCCCTCGCCTCGCCTTGCCAACACCTACAGGCCGGCCGCCCACGCGCAGCACGCCCGTTGTACACTCGAATACCCTCTCTCACGCCCGACCGCACTCCCGTTTCTTTCGCCTCGCTCGCCCGTTTTCATGAACCCCCTTCTCTCCAACTTTCGCGCCCGCTGCGTTCTCAGTACGTTTTTCACGACCCCCCTCGACTTCCTCGCTCCTCTCTCGCCCGCTCGATAAACGCCCCTCCATGACGACCCTCCGCTGTATCTACATGACCAACGCACTGACAGCAGCGGCCCTGGCTCCGAGCTGATGTCCCGTGCTTGCTGCGCAAAGGGGTTCGAGCGTCGAGGACCGCTCGACAGGGGCAGCGGTGCCCCAGCTGAATGAACCTCGAGCCGCATCTCCTTCCTTCCCAAGCGTCCCACCCTACCTCAGCGCGTCCCTCCATCCGGTGAGTTCTCTTTCTGCACCTGCTGCCCTGTCCATGCGACTGACGTGTCGCGGCGCCTGATAGCGACAAGCTGCGAGCAAGCTCGAGATGACCCCTCCTTCCTCGCCCGATCCCTCAACGCCGCCATCCCCCGGTACGCCCAACACGGCCTTCGCAGCCGTCGAGGGCGACCCCATCCTCCTCCGAAAGTTCGTCGCGTTCGCCGACGTCCTCGTGCGCGATCCGGAGCTGGAGACCGTCGACGAGTTCGAGAAGCGCGTCCCCTTTGATGCTGACGTACCGTCTGAGAAAGGAGGCTGACCTGTGACTGAGCATCTCGCAGGCTACACGCACTCGCGGCCGAGTGCAAGCTCGAGCACATCGTCGCGTCCATCGCACAGCAGGCCGAGAAGCTGATCGACGAGGACACGGTCGGTTCGATCCTCGCGCGCGCGCTCGACCCCGCGCACCCCTTTCCAACTCTCGCAGCCGCCGTCCTTCGCTCGCCGGACTTCTCGCTCGCCGCGCTGCCCGTCGAGGAGTACGAGCGAATCTTGCCGCGCCATCTGTACTACCTGCATGCGTACGAGCGTGCGATGCTGGACCCGGCGAGCGCCCTTTGCGGATGGGAGCAGCTCGCGGACGCGCTTGAGAAGGTCCGTTCGCGCCAGCGTCCATCTTCTCGTCATCTCGCTGATGATGATCTCTGTGCAGGACCTCGCCATCGACGTGCACGTCCCGGTCATCCTTGCTGAGGCCAAGAAACAGTGCGCTCAGACTGTCGCCGCCGCCGCCGCCGCCGCCTCCTCCGACGGGGGTGAGACGCTCGAGTCGTGGGAGCCCATTGACGAGGAGGCACAAACCGGAACGTCGGTCTCCGCTCTCCCCGCCTCAGCCGAGACCGACGTCGCCAAGGTATCGCAGACTGAGGACGACCCTCGACCCGCGCCGCCTGAGGCGGCATCTTCGTCCGACACCGAACCTTCGCCGAGCAAGTCTTCGAGCGAGTCAGTTACTGGGCGCCCTTTCGAGCCCCGGCCCTTCACCATCCCTCTTCCCGAGGTCTTCAAGGATCCGGCGTCGCATGATGCTCAGGCTATCCGTGACACTGTCGTTGATCTCCTTTCCCGACTGGACGACGAGTACCGGTACCGCACGAAGCACAAGGCCGTCCCTCTCTTCGTCGAGATACTGCTCAGGTACGTTGCCGAGAACCAGCTCGATGTCCCCGCGATTCTGCAGCTTGTCTGTACGACGGCCTTTAAATTGGACGGGCCAGGGTGGGGAGGGATGCCTTCTCCGCACGCACAGCTGTGTCAGTCGCTCATCCGGCAAGCCGTGTGCGACCCCTCGGCATGCGTCAAGATACTAGAGCTCGCTTGCACATCGCTGTATGCGGCGCAGATCAAGACCTACGATTCTCCTAGGAGTCCTCGCTTCAACGAGTTTGTCGGCGACCTATGGGACATGCAGCTCCTGACCACCGATTGCCTTAAGCTTCACTGCCTCGAGCCGATCGTGACCTCTCTCCAAAGAGCCTACATCCCCCCGGGCCGCGTTTTTTTGGCGGAGCAGGTCGCCGGCCTACTTCTCGTTGTTGGGGCGAAGCTGTACACCTTCGAGGAGGGCAGGCCTGCCGTCGAAGCAGCGGTCGAGATGCTCAACTACAAGTGGAGAGCCTCTGATCCCATCTCCTTGGTCGTCGAGGTGCGCTTCATCCTCCTCCTGCCCGGCCAAGATTTTGGCTGTGGTGCTGACAGCCCTCACTTGCCACACCCTCCCAGGAGGTCCTGCGGCGTCACGCGCAGGGATGGCGCAAGTGAGTGTGTTCGTCGTCGGGCATGCACCCTCGCTTCTCGTCCACGTCGAGGTGCGACCCCTTTTTCGGTTGTCGGTTGCTCACTTGCGTTGGCGGCTGACCGATTCGGCGCGCGACCTGATCAGCCCTTCATTGACCTCAACCCTCCATCGCGTGGTCGCTCATTCTCTGTCATCGCGCTGCTGTCCATGTTCATCATCCTTGAGTTCAGGCCCCGCGCTATCCCACTCGCTCGCGGATTCGCCTGTAGGTCGCAAGTGCGTGGATATGGGCAGTAGTCGGATTACAAGGTGCGAGGGCAAGCAAAAGGGAAGTAGGGCACAGAAGCAGAGCGAAATGAAGTCCGAGATTGAGAAGCGAAGATGGGCATAAAGGAAGAGCATGGTGGGAAAGCGCACTGAAGTCCGAGATCGAGAAGCGAAGATGGGTTCAAGGAAAAAAAAAAAGCAGTGTCCGTCCGTCTATTGCCCGCCGCCGCCGCCGTTCGCAAGCGCCTCCTCCTCCTTCCGGATCTGCTCCTGCTCCTCGCGCATGCGCTCCTTGCGCGCGAGCAGCGCCGCACGCCGGTCGTCGTCCGTCCGCGGCGGCGGCGGGGCGGCGTGTGCAGCAGGCGGGAGGGGGTGGTAGCCCGGCTGAGGGGGGGAGAAGGCGTGCGGAGGGGCGTAAGGGTACGGCTCTTGCGGCGCGGGGTGGTAGTAGGCGTGCGACGAGGACGACGTGGAGGGGTGCTGGTCCGACGTCGCCCGACGCTTGTGCTTCTTCGCCGGCGGCTGCAGCGAAGGGTGCGCCTCGCCTGCGGACCACGAGTACGTGCGCGGGTGCGGCAGACGACCGTTCGTCGGAGGCAGAGGGGGCGGGAAGTTGGCGTGACTATACGACAGATCGTAGGCGTACGGGTGAGGGAAGACGTCCGAGTGCGAGGGCGGCA
Organism: Cystofilobasidium ferigula; assembly: GCA_014825675.1. NCBI lineage: Eukaryota > Fungi > Basidiomycota > Tremellomycetes > Cystofilobasidiales > Cystofilobasidiaceae > Cystofilobasidium > Cystofilobasidium ferigula. The sequence continues at coordinate 7,846 of MVAM01000248.1, forward strand.
GCGCGGGAGCGAGCGGGGCGAAGTAGTGCGGCGGCGGGAGGGGTGGGTGCGAAGGGTAGTACGCCTGGTGCGGCGGCGGCGCGTGGCTCGGGTACTGGCTGAGCGGGGGCGGCAGAGGGGCGGAGATGGCGCCCAGCTCGTGCTGCTGCTGAAACACGGCGTTCGGCTCGAAGTCGCCCTCGAGCTCCTCGGGCGTGCCCGGCCCTTCCGCCGTCTCCAGCGACGAGGTGCCCGACGAGTTGCGCACGGACGACATGCGATGCTGGTGCGAATGCGTGTTCACCGAAGGGTAGCCGAGGCCGACGATGGAGTGGGGCTCGGAAGGGTGACGGCTGTACGGAGGGGTGATGGTGCGTGCGAGGGGGGGAAGAGGGGGAGGAGACGCGGGGACGGTGGCGTGGTACGACGTCGAGGAAGAGGGGCGCACAAGGCGCAGCTTGGGCAGCGGCTTGAGGATGCGGTCGTCCGTCTTGGGCGGGGGTTTGCCCTTGGGCTGCTTGACCGAGGAACCGGAAGGGGCGGTCAACGACGACATCTTGCGCTTCTTGCCGACCGCCTCCGACGCCGCCGCGGACGTGCCGGGCGCCTCACCGTCGTCCTCGTCGAACGCGCCCTCCTCGTCCTCGCTGTCCTCCCCAAGCACGTCCTTCCCCTCCTGGACGTCCTTCGCCGTCTGTTCGATGACGCCGACCATCCAGTCGCGCACGCGCTCCTGCCCGCGCTCGTCGACGTAGTCCTCGATCTTCTCGAGCGCGAGCACGACGTCGCGCGCGACGCCGCCGGATGGGCCGCGGCGGAAGGCGAGGACGAGAGCGCGCATCTGCTCGTGGTCGGCGTTGGCGAAGTCCCGCTCCGTCTGGGTCCAGCCCTGTGCGCGGCAAGCAATTGGACAGAGTCAGCGGACGCGCCTTCGAGCGCGGTACATGCAAAGACGGCTGGAACGCACTGAGCGACGGCGCATGTTGGTGAGCCTGCGATGAGCGAGCGAGGGACATGAAAGGGGGGTGTATCAGCCCCTGACCCGCGGACAAAGGGGATGACAAAGGGAACTCCGACGCACCATCCGTTCACCTGCGGCACCGTCAACCCTTTGGCCTTCGCGAGCACGGCCTTCTCATCCGGCGTGGGGAAGGGATGTTCGAGATGTTCAAGAAACCAGTTTCGGATGTGACGGAAGGCGGAGGGCGGCGGTGGCACAGGGGCAGCGGCGGCGGTGATGAAGGAGCTGGAGAGGGGCGGCGCCGGCGAGCTGGAGAAGTCGGGCGAGAGAGGTGGGAAGTCGGCAGGGACGGCACTGTGGCCTCCAGGCCTGGGCTTCTCAGTGGTTTGCAAGTGAAGGTCTCTTGAAACAGCTGCAGCGAAGGGAAGGCCGTGTCAGTGCGTCCGAGCGGCAGGTGAGCACGAGCGTTAGACCTTACCTGATTCAAGCTGCTCTTCCATATCTCGAGCGTCCGCATCCACCTTCAGTATCGTAGACGCAGTTGATGACAGGATGATGCCTACGTGGCTGCACACGGCTCTCGTCCGCTCGTCCAGACAACCCTGCTCCGCGGCCATCAACGCCGATTGAACCAGATCTAGCAGCCGGGCTCGAAAGCCTAGGAGCGATTGCTCGTCGTCCGACTCGATCGCGGTGAAGAAGTCGAGAAGTGCTAGCTTCATTCCCTTTTCGAGGGAGGGTGGGGCGGCCATCGTGAAGCTGAGGCGGGGTGGTTGAGGCGAGCCTGCAACTGTTGCACACACGGCTGCCCTTCATGAAGCGGGGCTGAAACGCTCGAACCTCGACCCTGCATTGATGCATGCGCAGTCCCGAGAAACAAAGGGGACGCACGAACCCCCGCCGCCTCTTGCGCTCAGACTGCCTTCATCTTGCCTTCATCCGCCTGCTCGACCATTACACACTCTCTTAATCCTCCCTCCACTTCAACCCCTTCCCTGTGCCTGCTTCGGTAGATATCTCAGATGCCGGACGACACTGCTCTGCTTCAAAACGTTCTGAAACTCGCTCAAGAGTTGGGCCAGTCAGCCGGCGTACCGTTGTCTACAGGTCGACCTCTCACTCTTCCTGAATACCTCCCACTCGACCTACCACCTCCGCCCACTCTCTCCAGGTATTTGGAAAGTATCGGTATCTCACCAGCCCTTCAAGCTGCTTTGCAATTGGCCTTCGAAAAACGGATCCGGACGTTCGCCATCTCGACTCAACAGCTCTATCAAAGGAGTTCAGGCGGCGTATCGGCGCCCCTCGGTGTCCTCGAAGAAGTCAACGGCAGCCGAGGATATGCAGCTCGGCTGTTCCGCGACTTTCGCGCGCAGGTTATCGCTCATTTTGTGACCGAGGTAGCGAAGCTGCAGGCCATGGTTCTCAGCAAGGCCCGCGACCACGTCCTCAAGGCCGGCTCCACGAAGCCCCCTCCCCAGTTCACCAAGGCGCATCCCCTCTCCTCCCACCCTCCCACCGTAACGAAGCTGACCCTCCTCCCTTATCCGACCATAGTCCGCAATCGAGACCCTGCGCAAGCTCTATCTCCTCAACACGTACCCGAACCCGGCCGAGATCCGCCTCATCGCTAAAAAGATCCAGATGGACTACAAGCAGGTCCGGGTTTGGGTACGTCCATCTCATCTCTTAGCCTGATGGGGTGGACGCGTCGCTGTCTCTTGCTGAGTGCGCGAGCTGACCTGCCTTCTCCCTTTACCGCTTTTCGTCACGCTCGTCCACTCCGCTCACCTCCCTTTCATGCGCCTCGCTCTCCATCTACCCCCTCCTCTTCGGCGCCGCAGTTCCAGAACCGCCGCAACCGCAAGGCCGTCTCCGCACGCGGGCTCAAGGAGGAAGTGCGCATCGCGCAGGCAAGCGGCATTAAGTTGCCGTCGACGCACAAGCGCGAGTTGCGGAAGCTCGAGACGGCCGCGGCGAAGCAGACGCGCAAGAAGGACGGCGAGCGTCGGCGTCGAGGAGGAGTCGTCGTGACCGCGCAGGACGTGCAGGATGAGGACAAGGAAGGGATGCACGTCGACGACGCCGGCATCGCACCGCCCACGGCGAAGCACTCTGCGCTGGACACCGTCTCTTTCAACTACGGCGACGTCTCGATACTCGGGTACGGCCGCCCACCACCGGTCTACTTTGGCGCCGGCAGCAGCGAGACCTCGCCCGCGCCGCACTCTGCCTCGGCCGCGTCGTCGTCCTTGTCCCTCTCGGGCCAGCCGCCGCCGCCGTCCTCACTTGTCCCGTCCGGTTCGTGGTCGTATGACGCCTCGCCGTCGCAGTGCTCGCAGTCGATGACGATCCCGGACGAGCAGTGGAACCTGGTCCCTGCCAGGCCCGACTACTATCAGCAGCGTCACTCGGATGGCAGCGTGCTCGTCCCGCCGCCGGCGACCGCGCAGCCGCACCGTACGACGTCGTTCGGCTCGTCTTCGTCGTCCTCCGGCCTGTCGGACCTCGACTCGCTCTGGTCCATCGCGTCGACCGACCCGGCGGCGACGTACTCGTCCTTCACGTCCGCGCCGTGCGTGCCGACGGCGCTCGACTTCACGCCGCCGCTGCCATCGGACGAGAGCACGCTCGCGGCCGCTCACGAGAACCCCCTCTTCGAGCCGCCCGAGTACCTGCTCCAGTCGTCAATCCCCGAGTTCTCGTTCTCGCCCTCGCCACCGCCGGCGCTCAATCCTGCGTGTGCGAGCAACCTCGGGTTCTCAGCGGACGACTTCCGCGCGGTGCTCAATGCCGACCCTTTCTCGGACTCCTCGGCAGACGCGCTCGCACAAGCGGACAGCAACGGCTTCTTTTGGAATTGCTCCGGCGGCGCAGGCGCAGACGTGCTCGAGCTGAGCGCCGAGATCGACCAGGTCCTGCGCGCGTTTACGCCCGAGTTCCTGGGCGCGCCTGGCGCGGAGGGCGAGGCGTTCGACCCGTACGACTGGGGCATCCCTGCGCCGGCCGACACGACGTACCCTGAGCCGGTATGGTAGGCGCCGTCGCATCACTCCCTCGCTCGCTCACCGGTCGACCGACGTCGTCGTCCTCGTGTCCTTTCGCCCATTAACTATCTCGCCTCCTGTTCCCTTTTGCTTTGCCCCCACTCAGCCTGCATCCACCTCGCATACCCCTTCTCAAGGACCCTGTAATTTCCCTTGTATATCTCATTCGTTCCATCTCTGTCTCCTTGCCTTTGTATGTCTCCATCTCAGCCCGTCCATCTCGGCTCGCTCATCTCTCTTCGCCCGTACAAAACTTCGCTCGACTCGTTCTGCTTCGCTGCTCTTCGGTTTAGATCTCTCGCGGTCTCGATGTTGCTTTCCTTCCTCGCGAGGGCTGAGTGTAAAGTGCATGGTCGGTCGAGGAGCGGAAGGTGCGCGAAAGTACATGAGCGTGCGGCAGGGATACAACGGTGCGAGAGGAGAGGAAAAAGGGTCAAGGTGAAAGAAGAGGGAGACCGAAGGTCTAAATCTCCTCCATGTCGACGTGCTTCTTGCGTTTGGACGGGCCCTTAGCTTTCGACTTGCGTTGCCGTTTGGGCGCGGGCGCGTCGGCTACAAACGCACAAGGCACAGTCAGCTGCGAGCGTTATGAAGAGGAGAAGGTGGAACGCACCAGGCACCTCGTCGTCGTCGTCGTCCTGCTGGGCGTTCTTGCTGCCGCCGCCACCAAAGAAGTCGTCCTCGTCCGCGTCCTTCGACAGCGCCGCCATGCTCGCGCCCGCTTTCTTCGCCTGCTTGCCCTTGCCCTTGCCCTTCGCGGTGACGGGCGCGCTCAGGCCGTCCTTCTCCGCCTGCGCGCGGCGAGCCGTAGCGGCGGCAAGCTCGTCGTCGTCCATCAGGAGCGAGAGGACCTCGTTGGTCTTGACGACTTCGCCGACGGGCTTCTGGCCGACGACGATGTCCTGGACCTGCAGCGCTCGAGCAAGATCGACCGTCAGCGCTGGCTCTTCAAGTGAGGATGAAAGGAAAGGCGACGCACGTCCTTCTTCTGCCGTGCAAGCTTGACGATGCGCTCGTCGATAGTGCCCTTCGTGATGAGGCGGTACACGGTGACCTGCTTCGTCTGACCCAGTCGATGTACGCGGTCCATCGCCTGCGCGTCGTTTGAAGGGTTCCAATCGTTGTCGTCTGTGCGCGCCGATGGGAAACCGTCAGCCCTTTGGATGCAGAGGTTGACGTCTCGCCCAGATACGCACAGAAGATGACCGTGTCGGCGGCGGTGAGATTGATGCCGAGACCTCCAGCACGGGTGGAGAGGAGGAAAACGAAGAGGTCGGGGCTGCAGCATCAGGGCAGAGTCAGAAAACGAGCAGCGACTGCAAAGGACGGGTGGAACGCACTCGGACTGCCACGACGTGACCATGTCGCGCCGGTCCTCGATCTTGGACGAGCCGTCGAGCCTGAGGTAGCGGTAGTTGCGGTGGACGAGGTACTCTTCGAGCAGGTCGATCATACGCGTCATCTGGAAGAAGATGAGCACGCGGTGGCCGCCCGCCTTGAGCTCGCGCAGGAGCGAGTCGAGCCGCGCGAGCTTGGCAGAGTCAAAGATGAGCCGGTTGATGTCGGGCATGGTCATGTTGGCCCGCGGAAGATGCTCAGACGGCGTGCGACCAACGAGGCCGTCGAACGGCAGGCCGGGGAGGACCGTCTGCAGCGCCTGGACCGCCTGCGGGTCCTCCCGGTCCTTGGGCGAGAGCCCAAACAGCGCCTTGGTCGACAGCTCGTCGTACATGACGCGCTGCTGCCGGTTCATGTAGGACACCGACGTCGAGTAGGACGGGATGGGCGGGGCGACTACGCGGGGAAGGGCGAAGCGAGCCGAGCTGCGCGAGAGGTACGACCTGCTCCAGGCCCGCTCAACAGCCTCGTTCAAGGGATGAAGAGTTGGGTCGTCGATGGGCGGAGGGAGAAAGGAGCCTGAGGGACGGACGAGAGCCTGGATCAAATGCGGTGAAGTCCTGGACGCGGCGAACTCGGGCTCGCTGAGGATCGAACGGTGAGTGAGCACATGAGGCCTCATAGGAGGCAAGAGGAGGGACGCACAACTCGTAGGGCGCGTTGCGAAGGCGGTCGGCGTTACGAGCGGCAGAGCTGACGAGGTTCTGCAGAGGGGTGCGCTTCACGTGCGCGTGCGCCTCGCCAGCCGTGATGTTGAGGAGCGGAAGGGCGGAGAACGCCGAGCCTGCCAGGACAAAAGAGTCAGTCTCATGTAAGACGCGAGCGAATACAGTGATTCGACGCACCTTTTTGCTTGAGCGACTGGGCGATGTAGTCTGTGCTCCAGATGCTCATCATCGTCTGTAGGCGGTACGTATCGGACCCAGCGCGGACGTTCTCGCCGGGGACGTCGAGCAGCCCGCCGTCCTCCTCGAAGATGCGCGGGACGGTTACCTCGATCGGGTTGCGCGCCGAGTCAGGGCAGGTGAGGAACTCGCCCTCGCGCATGATGCTCGCGGTGCGCGAGAAGCTGCCGAAGGCGAGCGGCGCCTTGACGTCGGCGCGGTCGAAGAGCTGGGGATGGTTGCAGACCTGAAGCAAGACGAGGGAGAGTCAGTGCTTTGTGCCGGGTGCTGCAGAAGAAAGCGAAGATGGACTCGCCTTGCGGAGCTGCATGACGATGTTCATGAGCGACTGGACGCCGGCCTCATCGTCGTTGGAAGCACGGTCCATGAGCTCCGCCAGCGAGATGTTGGCGCGCAGGCTTTTGTACATCGTGCGCTGGATTGGACTTGGGTCGACGTAGACGTCCAGCTCGATCTGTGCGAACGTTGACATGGAAGGTTTCAGTCAAGAGGCGAACTCCAAAATACGATCGAACGACGCACCTTGTCGCCGAGCTCGTTCTGGACGTGCTTCTTGACACGGCGCAGCATGAACGGCTTGAGGATCATGTGCAGGCGCCGGAGCTGGTGCTCGTTGTACTTGCCGCCGCCCTTGTTGTCGGCCGCGTTCTCAATGTCGCGCGAGAACCACTCGCTGAACTCGTCGTGCGAGTCGAACAAGCTCGGCATGATGAAGTGGAGCAGTGCCCAGAGCTCTGCAGAGGAGAAGCCGGTTCAGCTGGGGCCCGTACGCGAGCGCAGGGACGGGAGGCGCACCGTGCATTGAGTTCTGGATGGGCGTGCCGGTCAGGAGCAGCCTGTTGCGGCAGTGGAAGCCGAGTAGCGTCTTCCAACGCGTCGAGGACGAGCTCTTGATGGCCTGCGCCTCGTCGAGGATCATGTACTGCCACTTGACCTTCTGGAAGTACTTTTCGTCCGTGACGACCTGCGCGGGCACAAAGGAAGGTCAGCCGCGTTTTCGGACAAGGAGGACGCGCGGCGCACCAGCTGGTAACTCGTGACGAGGACGTGGAACGGCGCGTCCTTGTTGTAACTTATCTGCTTGCGGTTCCAGAACTTGCGCAGCGTTGCACGGTCCTTGACGTTACCCCAGTACGGCAGGGCCTTGAGCTGCGGCACGAAGCGCGAGATCTCCTGCTGCCAGTTGTGCAGCGTCGAGGCAGGCGCGACGACGAGGAACGGCCCCCAGATGTCGTGCACCTCGGCAAGGTAGCCCATGAGCGCGATGGATTGGATCGTCTGTGTCAACAAGATCTCCAAATCAGCGCGACCGCAAGAGCGGGAGACTTCCGAGGTCGGCGCACCTTTCCGAGGCCCATCTCGTCGGCGAGAATGCCGTTGATCCCCTGTTCGTACAAGTTGGCGAGCCAAGTCAAGCCTTTGAGCTGGTAGTCCTTGAGCGTCGCCGTGAGCATCTTTGGTTGCTCGACGACCTTGTCGTTCATCATCGTAGGGTTCTGGAAGTTGAGTTCGTCCGGGTCCACTGTGTACAAGTCCAGGTAGCTCGTGGTCAGCTGTGAGCGCCGACACAGATCAAGCGCGGCAACGCACTGTCCATCGACTCGCCGGCTGCGAGCGCCTCGTTCTTCCGCCGCTCTTCGGCCGCGGCTTTGTCGAAGGCAGCGGCCTTCGCGCGGTCGGCGAGCATCGCATCTTGGGCGTTCTTGCGTGCATGAGCGGCGAGATTGTCCTCGTTGTCTGCGATGGTGAAAGAGTGGAATTCGTCAGTAAATAGCACGAGTTGCGAAAGGGGATACACGCACCCTCGTTGAAGTCGAGCTCCTGAAGCTTAGCATCTGCCGAGCCCTCGGCGAGGGCGGCGGCGGGGACGTTCGGCAACGAAGGTAAGCCGCTTGATCCGGTGTCGGCGGACTCCTCGGCCTCGGCCGCTGCACCACAAAAGGGTCGACGATCAGCGCCCAAAAACGCAGCGCAAACCCCACGAAGATAGACGTACTCTTGATCTTGCTGCCGACGAAGTGCGAGTAGAGCTCGGTCTGCGTGATGAGGAAGTTGAGCTTCCTCGCCTGCCGCTTGGACTCGCGCTCCTCCTCCTCCTTCTTTGCGCGCTCGAGCGCCTCGCGCTCCGCCCGTTTGCGATTCTCCCTCTCGTCCTTCTCGTTCCGCTTCCAAAACATGAGCATCTGCGCATCAACTCGGAAAAGTTAGCCCACGCGTTGCACACGATGGGATCAACAACGAGAGGACGCACCTCGCGGTTCATCTTCTTGGCCTTGAGCTGCAGGAGCTTGGGTGCCTTCTGCACGCGGATGATCGGCCGCTTGCCCTCGCGCACCATGGCGAACGCGAGCTTCTTCTGCTCGCGCCGGCGGGCGTTGACGCTGCTAACGACCGTTTGGTAGACCTGTTCGCATCGACAACACGCTCAGCGTCTGCCACGACGGGCAGAGAACTTGAAAGTCGAGACGAACCCTGGGGATGTCCTTTCTCACGATGACGCTCCACACCTTGCGCCGCGCCTCCTCGATGCGCCATGCGAACTCCTCCTCGGTCTCCATCAGCGGGCCGGTCGGCTGCGGGCTCGCGCGGGCGGACGACAAGCCGCCATCGAGGTCGTACAGCGCGTCACCACCCTCTCCGTTGAGGCCGTTGCCGAAGTGGCCGGGAAGCGCGGAGAAGGCGTCGTCGTACGCGCCAGCCGAAGGATAGTCGTCCGAGAGAGGGTAGGCGGCGGCGTCTTCGGGGTGGTCGGGCGGGACGGAAAAGGGCTGATGCTGCTTGTTCGCAACGTCGTCCGTGTTCTTGGGCGGCCGCTTCCAGTTACCCTGCAGGCAGATGATGTGCACGATATAAGCGGACAAGCAAGAGCGCGAGCAGACATTACGGACGCACTTTGCCGACGCCAGTCGCTCTCGACTTTCGGCCCGACGGCTCAAGCCCGCGCTGGGCCATCGTGAGCTCCTGCTCTGTCCCCTCGTCCTCGGACGTCGCGAGCTCGTCGATCTCGTCGTGATCGACCTTGCGACGCTTGCCCGCGCGGTCGTCGAGGCCGAAGTTCTCGAAGTCGGAGAAGTCCGAGTCGTCCTCCCTCCCGCCGCCGGCGATCGACGACGGGCGGCTGGCGTTGTAAGGCAGGTTGGCGAGGCCTCCTACGGAGTAACGCGGCGGCTTGGACGTGCTTGCGATGGTGTCCATGTCGGAGAGCTCGTCCTCGAGCATCGCGGCTGCGTCCGCGTCCCCGTCCTCGCCGTTGAGCGTGAGGCGGACCTTGAGCTTCTCCCTCTCGACCCTACGCTCTTCCTCCTCCTCCTTGCGCTTGCGTTCCTCCTCGTCCTTCTTCTCCTGGGCCTTGGCTTTCACCTTCGCCTTGTACCGCTGCCGCGCCTCGGCCGCCCTCGCCTTCCTCTCCGCCGCCACGCGATCCTTCTCGGCCTGCATGCGCGCAGCCTCGTCCGCGATGGCCTTGAGCCGCGCCGCCTCGCGCAGACGGTGTGCCTCCGCCTCGGTGATGCGCGTCGAGATCGTCTCAATCTTCGCGGCGAGGGCCGCTGCCGTCCGGTCGATCTGGGCCTGGTGTCGTGCCTGTAAGGAGGACGGCGCGAACGAATGTCAACGCTCTGATGCGCAGAAACTACAGACTGCGTTCGACCCACCTTCTCGTCTTCCTCGAACCACCGCGCGATGTTCGCTTCCCTCTCGGACCACCTCACGTCCCACGCGCCGACTGTGCTCTCGACGAGTGCGGCGTTCGATGCAGCCTCGAGGTCCGAGTCGTACGTCGTAGGCTGGGCCTCGGCGAGCACCTTTGCGGCGGCCGCGGCGGACGCGCGCGGCTTCTTGCGAGGAGGGGGAGGCGTCGACGTTGAGGCCGGTGAAGAGATGGGCGGCTTGGGCGGGGCGATGGACGCGCGTGACTTGCGCGGAGCGGCGGGCTGCGGACAGACGGCAAACGACAGTTGTCAGCAGCGTGCAAGAGGGTCAGGAGAAGCGCAAGGACTGACCTTCTTCGCCTCCGACTTGCCCGTGCCTTTGCTGCCCTCCGCGGCCGGATCCTCTGGCGGCTCGTCCAGCGTCGCCTCGAGCCCCGCCTGTCCCTCGACGCCCCCTGGCGGAGGGGCGTACGCGACGCCCGTCGCCGGGTCAATCCAAAGCCTCCCCGTTTCCGCGAAGCCCGACTGCGGTGCCAATGTTTTGCTGGGCGGGTTCTGCGGCGCTGTCGGGGTGGGCGCGAGTGAAGGGTCAATGCATGGGTCGACTCCGCCCTCTGCAGTCGACGCGAGCGACGCTTCGCCGTTTGATGGAGGCACCGTCGAGTCCACGAGCGATGCCTTGCCGAGAACCGCTGCAGGGGGAGGTGCTGGTGTCGGCGACGGCGAGGCGCGAGCGGGGGCGGCCGCTTGGGACTGAGGGGAAAGGAGATGGTGCAGCGACGCAGGCGGTGGCGGCGACGGCTGCTGGGCAGCGTCCGGAACGGGCTGCGGCGAGCGCAAAGCAGACAGCACAAGGTCAGCAGCGAGGTCATGGGCGACGACTGAAAAGGTTCGGCGGAGGGAGATCTGCCATCGCTGGACCCGCCCGAGCTTGCTTTGCACGAGCTGCACGACGCGCAGGCCTTCGAAGCAGCAAGCACAAGGCAACCAGCCCAGGCCAAGAGAGACGTACCTTCTCTTCAACGGCGTGCATGACCACGTCCTGCTGGAGCGGCGTCGAGGGAGCAGGGGCGGCGGCGTCGGTGGCAGCCGGAGCGAGCGATGGGGGCGGGAGCTGCTGCTGGGCGGCCGCTGAGGCAGCAGGCGTCGTCGGAGGAGCAGCAGGGTTGGCCATAGCGAGACGTGACGATCCGCGGATGGTCAAGTGCTGGGCGAGGCGTGCCTGCAGAGGGTTGGGAGTGTAGGGAGGGTGGTCGTCGGTCTGCCCGGTGCGCGTTCGCCGCCGCTGCTGTGCTCGCTGGCGCCTGGGCTTTGCGCTCTTTCGGCGGCAGGGGAGATTTCTTCCCGCGCGCCCGCCAGCAGCCGATGGACGGCGACGGAGGAGCGCAGCTACCCACTCGCTTCTCGCCTCACACTCTTTCCCTGCTTCCGAGGTGGCTCCGGGAAGGTAGCTACGGTCAGCGCGAGCCCACACGTACCCAAGTTGCTTTGACTCGTGCCCTGACACGGGGATCGGAGGCGCCCAAAGCAGCGACGGTCGACTGCGCGCGCGCCCTTCACCTCGTCCTGGGGCGCGCATCGTCCGCTCCTCCCCTTTCGCTCGACCGCCGTCCTCGCGTTTCCTCGACCGGCCAGGCCAGTCCAAGAGGGCTGTGCTCCTCGCCCTGCTACAGGACTTCAAGAAGAGCGCCACGGCGGCGCAGAAGCCTGAGATGGCTGCGCTGCTGCAAGAGCCGCAGCCGGCGCCGCGCGCGTCGAGCGCCCTTGAAGGGACAGGCGAGGAGGACCTCGACATGGTCGACCTGGCGCTGCTTATGCTTGAGGCGCTTGCCCCTGCTTCTGAGGTGCGCCCCAGCTGCCTCATCCTCCGAACGCAATCTTGACGGCTCTGTCGTCTGACGGCCGCACTCCATCTTGCCTGGGCCTGCCTAAACTCGTCGTCGACCCGCAGCTGTCGCCCTCACCCTCCGTCGACCGACCTTGTCGCTGCTGCGTCCACTTCTCCGCCCGATGAACAGCCTCAAGTCGCTCTTGTGCGCAATCTGCCTGCCCTCTGTGTTGAGCAATTTGCTGAGCTACTGCTTGTTGGACTCAGCCCTCCTCCCCCCGCGATAACTTGCGGCCGCCCGCTGCTGCACCTTCTCGCCCAACCAGTCCCACCGCGGCTGTTACCTCAGACGCCGACGTCCAGGTGGCCAGTCCTTCGTCGGGCGACGCTTCCGAGATCATCTACCTTGGTACTTCGCAGCGGCAACTAGTCGCTCCCGTCGCTCCTTCACCGGCCATGTTCGAGCTGCCCCCGATGATCCAGTCGCGCGACGACGACATAAAGTGCGTCAAAGATTTCTCTCCCATGCCGAGCTGTCGCTGATCTACCTCCTTCGATCGAGCAGGTTACCGCAAAAAGTGTCGCGCCCGATTCTTAAATGAGCCTCGAGCGCCAGACGACCATGCTCGAGCCTTCCGACGCGGTCGTGCTTGAGGGCATCACCAGCTACCGCTTTTTCAACCGCGCTCGGCTTGTGTACAAGCAATAGCGGGTGCGTCCCGCTTCTGTCGTTGCTCGCCGTCGACAAATGCCTGATGCGCGGTCACTCCGTTCTGACAGAGCATTGCCACCCCTTTGCTTTACAACATCATCTTATCGCCGAAAGTCTGCTTCTCGCTCGACAACGCTAGCCCGCGGCTGATGCTCAACCGCCTTGCGTACGACGTCCAGACTTGCTCAGCTGGTCTACGGCTTGCACGACGACCAGCTTGCTCAGCTGGTCTACGGCTTGCACGACGTCTCGGCGAAGCTCTTCGCGCCGCCTTCGCCGATGATCAAGTCCGCCGGTCGGTTCACGAACCTTCGTCACCTCGACATCGCCAACACCACAGGCGAAGTCGTCGCCTGCACCCTGTCTCAGCCCCTCACGATTATGCACCAGCTTCGGCTCAAAGCGCTTTCCCTATCGTCGGCCGTCGAGAACCACCGTCCGCCGCTCGAGCGCACGACCGCCTCCTGGAGATCGTCGAGGTCCTCGTTGACCCGCATGTCTTCGAGAACCTCCGGATCGACAACGTGTGGGCGAGAGTCACGCTCTGGACGATTGACTGGCTTAACCGGCTCGGCGCCGGCTCTCCCTCGCTTTGCCACGTTCCTCGGAGAGGAGAGCGCGCAGGCTCAGGACTTGATCAAAGGAGCAGAGAAAGTGGTAGGAGAATATCGAGAGGAGAATGGCACTCGAGCAGCGGGAGGAGGGAGAGCAGGAGTGGGAGGAGATCGAGGCATGGGCCTGATGGACAGAGGACAAGCGGAGGAGCGGCATGACGCTGGCTGGACTACAGGGGCTGTAAGGGGCTTTGTATTTCATGAGCTTCAGTCCCCGACACACAGCCGGCAACTTCTGGATATTTCCTGAGCATCGCTCTTCTTATCTGCCCTGTCGACGAGGGAGACTGCACTCTGGCCGGCTCTCGTCGCGTCGCGGGTACAGGGCTGCTGCGCGGCAGAGTCCCTCGACGACTTTCGCAGTGAAGCAACACCGCAACACCTCAACTCTCTCTTCAGCCGCCGACCTGCCGTCGTAGTCCTGCTCGAGTGTCGTCGTTCTGCGACACCCCTGACAGAAAGCGACTGCTCGGTCAACGTCGACCGTACGCACGGCTGACAGCAGCTGCTGCTCGCGCGGTTCCCAGCTGCCCCGCGGCGGACGGCAATCATCGACCCACTCGAGCGGATCAGCTCGCCCTTCCCCTCTCCCCTCCTTGCCTCGACCTACAGTACCTCCTCGGAAGATGCCTCGCGCCAGCAGCAAGACAGACGAAAAGCCCACGGAGAAAAAGCGACGGACGAGGACGGGCTGCCTCGTCTGCAGGAAGCGTGCGTTCCTCGCTCCCTCCTTCGGGTCAACCGCAGTCCTGTGCCCTCGCTGACCCGCGCTGAACCCGGCGACCCTCGCAGGCAAGCACAAGTGCCCTGAGGACCGCATCCTGACGGCGGACGGGACGTACGCCTGCAGCAAGTGCGTCAAGGCGGGCCAGGCGTGCTCGTGGCCCATCCAGGCACCCGTCGAAGCCCGCTACGCACCGGCCTTCGCTCCGGGGTCGACCTCCTCCTCCTCCTCGTCGACCTCGCTCAGCGTTTCAGCTCTTGCAGCTGTGCCCGCAGAAGTGTCAGACAAGTCGCCGTCGCCCTCGCCCTCGCCATCGGTCAACTCGGCGTCGAGTAGCTCGTCTGGACGCAAGGAGGCAGGCCTACGGCCTTCCTGTACGGCGCAGTCCTTTCAGCACCCACCCTACGCCTTTCTGCCTGTCTACCCGCCAAACTCCTCGCGCAGCCTCCTCGCCCAGGCGTTTCCTGCTCGCCAAGCGTCTTCGGTCAGTCCTGCCATCTGCCCCCCCCCCCCCCCCCCCCCCCCCCCCCCCGCCCCCCCCCACCCGCCACCGCCCCCCCCCAGCCAGCTCACAGCACTCTGGACGAGCATGCAGCCAAGCACGAACCACACGCACACACGGACCCAACTGCGCTCACCGCGCTGCAGTCATACGTGCCGAGCGCTCACA
>MVAM01000024.1:0-105928 GCA_014825675.1 Cystofilobasidium ferigula
CACTCAAAAAACTTTTTCCAAACCCTTGCCCTTTCAGGCCTGGCGTTGCCTCTTTGCTTTCCTTCTTTTTCCCCATTTGGGTTTTCTTTTTTTTTTTTTTGTCGCGCTGTTGGCTGATGTCCCCCTTTTTTGCCCCCCCCCCCCCCCTCCAGCCCTGACATCAGGCGTCAGACTAAAGGCCGCAAGGCCCACCCCGACACTCGTCCGGAAGACCGCCTCTGGCTTCTATTGTGGATCGCTCCTCTCGAGGCAATCGGATTGCTCGGGTTTGCCTTCACTTCGCTCGGCCCGACGCACAGCAACATCCCGTGGAGTGCGTCCACTGCCTTTCCTGCGCTGCGCTTGATCTGACTTGGTCCACCTGCAGTCGCGCCCATGCTCTTCTCGGCCCTCATCGGCATCGCCAATTTCTCGTGCGCACCTCCCTTTCTTTCTCTGCTGAACGCGGGGAGCTGACCGTTGAGCTCCTCTTCTTTTCAGGATCTATCTCGCCACGATTGACTACATGGTGGCGGCCTATGGCCCTTACTCTGCATCTGCCTGCGGTGGCAATGGCATGGCGCGCGATTTCCTAGTGCGTACTGATTTCTGCGATCCTCGGACCGCGCGCTGACGCACCTCTCCATTGGCTGAAGGCTGGTGTCGCCGCCATGTACGCCACGCCTTTCTACAACAACATCGGCCACGGTGAATGGCGCCTCGTCTGGCCGTCGCTCATTCTCTCCTGCCTCGCCATGATCCTCATCGTGCCGATCTTTGTCTTCTACTTCAAAGGGTGCGTCTCCGCCTCATCAAGCACATCGCCCAATCTGACGCTCGACCTCCGCCTCTCCTTTTTAGCGAGTACTTCCGTGACAAGTCCGACTTCGCGCAGACGCTCGCGACCGAACGACACATCAACTGTGAGTGTCCGCAGCACATCGTCCTGTCTACCCTGCGCTGATGGCCTCCCCTCGCGCTTGCAGACGAGTACAACCCCGCCAAGAAGCGCAACGCCGACGTCCAGCACATCGAGAAGGTCTAGCTCGACCAACTGCCTCTGCTTTTTTGCCTTGCTGCCCTACCCACCCGTATGGCATGCAACCTTTTCATCCGCTCTACTACCGCCTGCCCAAGATGTATCCGATGCTGCATGTATCATTTGCCCTTCGCTATCGCTTGCAAGCTAAATCCAGTCGCAGGCATGTCAGGAGGGGCACGATGTGGCGTCGCGTCCGTCAAGCCAGGAGCCCTCGTCCTCCAATGCGGCCTTCCCAGACGCCCTCCCGCCCTCCGTCGCCGACGACCCGAAGCTTGCCGCGGACAACAGTCTTGAACGCGCCCGCCATGCGTCGCTCTTCATCCACCATCGCCGCGCGGAGGCCTCGCTGCGGGTTGATCGGCGGAGCAGGCGGCGGCTGGAGGGTAACGTGGTGCGTGATGGGGAGCAGGCCGTCCGGAGGCTGCCGAGGGTGCTCGGGCGGGATGGCGGTGGACACGCGAGGGAGCGGGAACGGGTGGGTGTAAGGGAAGGGGAGGTGTGTCGTCTGCGTGCCGGGCTGCAGGGGCAAGAGTTGCGTCGAGAGGACGACGAGGGGCGAGAAGAGCTGGCGGATGTGCGTAAGCGCGTCGAGGACGTGGTACATGGGCGTTTGGGCGAGCGTCGGTTGACGACGGGTCGTCAGAGAGGCTGTTGACCGAGCGAACGCGTCCTGCCAGTACCCTGCGCCGAAGCCGTCGACGCAGACGAGGCCGAGCTCCTCGTCCGCTCCCAGCACCTCCAACACGGTCTCCTCCACGCGTCCGAGCGCAGCCGCAAGTACCCAGCTGTCTGCTCCGGGGATTCGGCTCACGCGCACGCGGTCGAGGGATTGCCGGACAATCGCCTCCATCTGCGCGCGCGCGTCGATCCAAGAGGCGCGCTGCGCGTCCGTGTAGGTCTCGCCCCATGCGCTCCTGACCGCATCGTCGTACTTGCTTCGGACGTACTCGCGCAGCAGGGCGGCGAGGCGCACGAGCGAGAAGCCGGAAGCGTCGACCGAAAAGACAAGGGCGGATTGCTGGTGGCCGCCGAGGACGAGCGGCGTCGGGAACTCGCGGTGCGTCGAAGGCGACCGCGGGTAGAGCGTGGGCTGGTACGGCAGGACGCGCGTCATGATAAGCCAGTAGAGCGTCTCGGTCTTGCCTTTATGAGGTAGCATTGGGTCAGCGGTGCTCAAGGAGGACGGGAACGAGCTGAAGATGATTGAAGGGAGACGGACGCACCTGATCCGGTCGGGCCTTGCACCTCGACCATGTCGCCCCGCTTGAAGCCGAGCTGACCGCGGCCCAGACCCTCGACGCGTTCGCTTGCTTGCTCCAGCAGCTGGTCGAAGACGTCGATGTACGTTCCTCCTGGCGCTGCAGGTGTGTTGCTGGCCGGTCAGGATCAATTGGACGGTGTGTACGAGGTGGGCCGCCGACTCACGAGCTAGGTCGTAGCTGACGACCTGAAGAACCTCGGCGAGCGAGGTGGTGGTGATTTGGTCGAGCAGTTGGGCTGCCATCCTTTGCGTCTTGGCCCTTACATGCAGCTGGAAAGTAGGTTGGCCGTTGGACGGAGTCGTGGAAGGTGGTTGCCCTGCTGCAGATCGAGGGGTCGTCGACGCGTCCTTCCTCCTCACTCGGCCGCGCGTAGTTTACGCGTCACCTAGAGTCTGCTCAAGATGGAGCTCATCAAAAAGCGCCGGCGTCTTGGCTGATGCGCTTGCGTTGGGAAGGGGGGGGGGGGGGGGATATGCGCCCATGGCACGCGACACGCGCTCGCACGGCTGCAAGCCAATATCGGATTGCTTGGAGGCCGAGAGAAGGACGAACTGCGCGCCCTGGAGACCCTCTGTCAAGCACTCAGCCTTCGTCCAGTGGCATGCGATCTTCACTTGATCCCCAACACCCTGAGCAGCGCCCTCCCGAGCACTTTCCCATCATGCTCCCGCTCAGCGCGCTCCCTCGCGCCCTTCGCGAACTCCGCGTCGAACGTCCCGTCCTTCTCTGCAAGCGGCTTGCGAGTCAGCTCGGACGCAGGCAGAAGAAAGCAGGGCAAGCCTGGCAAGCGAAGGACGAACCATAGTCGTTGATGAAGGGGACGATGATCTCGTGGTTCCACTCAGGATGACCTTGGAAAGCTGTCGCGCGTTTGCTCCTTCAGCGTCAGCGCGCAATTCACGATGCGAGGCGCACACGGCCGACGCACCGATGATGTGAACACGTTTCCACGGGTCGCTCGGAAGCGAATGGGCATGCGAGTGCACGAACGCCGGCGGCTGCTTGTCTTCTGGGTAGAAGTGAGCGATGCCCTGGATCGGCGTGAGCTCGGACGATGCGAGCAGCTCGAAATCGGACGGCAGCTCCGTGCAGATGTCGCTGTGGATCTGTTGAGTCATCTGCGAAATCGGACGAAAAGTTATCATCAGTGACTGGGGGTGCACCAGCGAAGGGAATGGACGGACGATGTAGTCCTGCAGTTGGGCCGGGTCGTCCCCTTCCTTCTCGCCCCAGATGAGCTTCCGGCCCATCTCCGTGAGGTTGACCTTAGTGCTGCCGACTTCCCTGTACCAAAGAAGAAACCCGCCTTCAGCGTCTGAGATCAAAAGCGCCATAAGAAAGGACGCGCCAGCCCTTGGGGTTCTTCTCGACTCTGCTGGGGCCGAAGGCGCGCACGAGAACCTGCAAGCCGAAGCAGATGCCCTGTGCGCGCGGCCAGAGCACAGCTGTCAGTATGCCGCTCGAAGAACACACAGCAGACGCAACGCACGATGATCCGGATGCGCGGAAAGCAGTCGTTGACCTGGATCAAGAAGCCGGCGAGGCGTAGGATCCACGTCTCATCCGCGACGCTGTCGTCTTCGAAACTGCCGGTGATGAGCACCGCGTCGATCGTCTCGAGCTCCTTCTCGGTCGGGTACTCGCGTTTATCGACGACGTCGAAGGCCGCCGTCTCGAGCGTGAGGTGCGGTGCGGCTTCCTTCAGAATGGGCTCGAAGAGGTTGTGTCTGGCGGTCGTAGCGAGCGAGTAAGGGTTCTTCAAGTCAGCCAGACGATACGCTCCGGTCGAGAGAGTGCAGAGCTACGCGCAGGACGTCTTCATACGTGCCGTGCTTGGGCTTCGAATCCTCGTGGAGCTGGTCGCACTTCATGACGGCGAGGCGGAGCTTACCCGTCGGTTCGTCGTTGTTGCCGTTGGTCATCGCGCGTGAGCTGCAGATGTAGGAATTTGGGTGGAGGGTTGCGAACAGGTCGATGCTCTGCTGGAGTCAAGGGAGGTGCTGGAGGCGGTGGAGGAAGGGCGTCCTGGTCAGGCTGCAACGGCAGGAGGCACGGCGAACCGGGTCGAGTCAGAGCCGAGGGGGGGTGGAGAGCAGGAAAGCAGGGCAGTCAACAGGGCGATCGTCAGCAGCAGGCGGAGGCTGACGGCGAGGAGGGAGCGTCGTTGTGCTCCCCCGCCGTCGCGACGAATGCCAAGGCAAAGGGGTCGATGATGCTGCAAGGGTACTGAGCTTGGTGGAGCGAGCCGCGGGGAGCGATAAAGTGCTGGTTGTCGGGGCGGATATCAAGTAATTGCAATGTCATCAGTCGAGATCAATCACAGTTTGTAATCGGGGGTTGAAAGGTCGGGCCCAAAAAAGGCAGCGGTCGGACGCTTTTCGATTTGGACGTTCGGCGAGCTCGTGCCGATTGAGCATATCCGCTTCCCTTCCATCCC
Source organism: Cystofilobasidium ferigula (assembly GCA_014825675.1). Classification (NCBI taxonomy): domain Eukaryota; kingdom Fungi; phylum Basidiomycota; class Tremellomycetes; order Cystofilobasidiales; family Cystofilobasidiaceae; genus Cystofilobasidium; species Cystofilobasidium ferigula. The sequence continues at coordinate 4,721 of MVAM01000024.1, forward strand.
CTCTCACCATCGCTCCGCTCCTTCCTCTCGCAAGGATGCTCCCCCTCCGCACCGCCTCCCGCGCGCCCCTTGCCCTCGTCCGCCGTGCCAGCATCTGGGCCGCCGTCCCCGCAGGCCCGCCGGACCCCATCCTCGGTACGCGTCTTCGCCGGCTGCTGCTGCGTACCGACCTCTTCCTGACTCCTCCTCCTTTGCCCGCCCGACCTCTGCAGGCGTCAGCGAAGCCTGGAAGGCCGACCCTGACCCGCGCAAGATCAACCTCGGCGTCGGTAAGTCCTCCTCTCCCCCCTGCCTCTTTGCTGCTGCTGCTAGCGCGGGCCGTGACTCGAAGGGCTGAAGTTCGGATTTGTCGGCCTCCCGCCGCGCAGGCGCTTATGTTTGTCCAAGCTTCTCTCGAGCATCGCTCGTCTTTCGTAGTTCTGCCGGTTAACCTGCTGCTTCCGTCTTTCTCCGAAGCGCGACTCCAACGGCAAGCCGTACGTCCTGCCGAGCGTGCTCAAGGCCGAGGAGCTGCTGTTCGCCGCCAAGAACGACAAGGAGTACCTGCCCATCACCGGGCTGAAGTACGTTCAACCTCTCCTTGGACCCGGTCCAATGCAGACGACTGAGGGACGTCTTGCACGCTCTTCAGCAACTTCACGACGCTCGCGGCAAAGCTCGCCTATGGCCCTCAGTCTGCGCCCCTCCTCGAGGACCGCGTGCGTCCTCGCCTCCGCACTCTCTCGCTGCGCTCCCCTCCGTCTAACGACTTCATCACTTCGTTCACAGCTCGCCATCACGCAGTCAATCAGCGGTACTGGCGCCCTGCGCATCGGCACGGCCTTCTTCGCCCGGCACTACCCTGGCGCGAAGGCGATCTACCTGCCGACGCCCACTTGGGGAAACCACATGTGCGCCGACTTCAAACTCTGCGTCGTCCGTTGTTCCGATACTAACTATAACTTGTGTGCTCGACCAGTCCCCTGTCGAAGGATGCCGGTCTTGAGGGTGAATACAGCTCTTCGTCTCCTTTTCGTAACGACCGCCTGGGACTGACTCTTCGACTCAATCTGTATCCACAGTCAAGCAATATACCTACTTCGACAAGAAGACGGTCGGGCTCGATTTTGAGGGCATGAAGAGGGACATCGCCGCCGCGCCCGAGGGATCCGTCATCCTCCTTCACGCATGCGCACACAACGTCCGTCTCCTCCCTTTCGCATGCTCTTCTTCTGCGCTCAGCAGTCGCTGACCCCATAACTCGCTCAACCAGCCGACCGGTGTCGACCCGACACACGACCAGTGGAAGGAGCTCTCGAACCTCATCAAAGAAAAGAAGCACGCGCCCTTCTTCGACATGGCCTACCAGGGCTTCGCCTCAGGCGACCCGGACTACGACGCGTTCGCCGTCCGCCACTTCGTCGCCGAGGGCCACCAGGTTGTCCTCTGCCAGTCGTTCGCCAAGAACTTTGGCTTGTACGGCGAGCGCGTCGGCGCGTTCTCGATCGTGTGCGCGAGCCCCGAGGAAAAGAAGCGCGTCGACTCGCAGCTGAAGATCATCATCAGGCCGCTGTACTCGAACCCGCCGCTGCACGGCGCGCGCATCGCTAGTGCCATCCTCGGCGATGAGACGCTCAACAAGCAATGGCTCGGCGAGGTCAAGGGTGCGTTCTCTACGCCTTTGTAACTCAGCTTAGGCGAGGAGCTGATGAGCGGCTGAAATCGCACAGGAATGGCCGACCGCATTATCACGATGCGCGACGCGCTGTACGACGGCCTCGTCGACCGCAACACACCTGGTGACTGGCAGCACATCAAGAAGCAGATCGGTGCGACGCTTTCCTGTTGATCATGCCTTCCGAGCGCGCTGACGTGTTGGGGTTGCGGTTGCACCAGGCATGTTTTCCTTCACCGGGCTCACGACACCGCAGACCGTCGCGCTCGCACAAAAAGCACACATCTACGTCCGTCCCTCGGCGTCATCTCGCGGAGCAGCAGCTCGAGCTGACTTTCTTCATTCTTTGGGTATGCAGATGACGGCGGACGGACGAATTTCGATGGCCGGCCTCAACAGCGGCAACATTGAGTGCGTCTCGAGCCCTGCCAGCTGTCCTGCACCCCTTGTGTGAAGACTGAACTTGTCGCGAGTGTTGCACAGCTACTTTGCCGAGAGCGTCTCCAAGGCCGTCAAGGGCGAGCTCTAAGCGTCCCTCCACTGACGCGCACCGCTCGCGCAACTCGCACCCTGTTCGGCAAAACGCACCTCTCTGTGTCCATACACCTGTCTCAGTACCCACTTTCTGCCCTGCTGTCCCAAGTTTGGCCTACTTCGACTCTCGCTCACCCTTGTAAGGGCTTGCAACCCGCCCCTTGGTTTTTCTCGACGAAATGCTCATGAGCTTATCTATCCTCTCCGCTCCCGTTTCCTTGCCATCTTCACTGCTCGCACGATGCAGACCTGACAGCGTACAAGCATGGAAGGGCGCACTGTGAAGGACCAGATGCTAATGGGAAAGGGAGGAGGAAAATCGAAGTCGTAGTCGGTGTCGGCGGAGACGGCAGCGCTTTACCTGCGCCCCTTCTTCGCCACTGGCGGGGCTGGTAGGTCGTCGTCGTAGATGACCTTGGTATAGGTGACGAGTGTGCGCTTGATGAGCTGCGTGAGGGGGACCCTCGGCTCGAAGTTGCCGAAGGCGTCAAGCTGTCAAACAACAAATATTTTACGGTGAGCAAAAGCGCTGAAGCAGACAACGAGGGAGGGACAACGTACTGGAGGCACGGGCTTGATGGCAGGCTTTGAGCTCGTCGGCCGCGAGCGGTGCTGCGGTTCCGGTGCGAGGCTGTTGTGCGCGCGGATGAGGACGAGGCCCTTGTTCCACCTGACTGAGTAGCCCGCCCGGCCTCCATCCACCGCTGCCCCAGCGCAGGGTGACTCTGACCCACGAACCGCCTTGGCTTTGCCCTTTGCGCTGCTGGTTGCGCGGACGGCCTTCAGCGGCGTCGCGTAGTCCTCGACGTCGCCCGGCCCTCTCACGTGCTTTGTCGGCGCCGGTTGGTCCTCCTCCTCTTCCGAGGCGTCCCTTTCCTCGCTAGGAGGGTCAAAAAGCGCCCTGCCCTTCCCCAGTCCGGCCCGAGGCAGTACGACCGCCTTCTTCACCTTCGGCCCTGGCGACTCGGGCCGGTTCTCGCCCTCCTTGCGGACGACAATCTTTTCGAGCGGCGAGAAGTACGCCTGGTTATTGCGCGTGTTGAGCAGCGTGAGCGACTGGAGCTTGGCCTCCGAGAGCTGCTCGACCGCGCGCACTGAGGATGCGCTGGAGGACGAGGAGGAGGCAGAAAGGGCGGGCTTGCGGGTGCGCGGAGCACGCGGGCCGGACGGGGCGGAAGCGTTGGCAGAGGATTGGGCGAGCTTGCGCTTGGCCTCCAAGGGAGCTTTTGAGGGCGCAGGTGCAGATGGAGGCGTCGCGGACGGCTGTGTGCTGGCAACCGTGGGGCGGAGAGGGCGGCGCTTGTCCGCGCTTGATGCAGACGCATCGTCCGTTGCGCTCGTGGGCGCTCTTGAGGACGGCGCTGGCGGAACGCGAGGGGTGCGCATGGAGCGCGACGGGGGCGATGGTATCGCCGACTCATTCTGCACTGCCACGCGTACCGATCGCGTTGGCCGTAGCTGTTGAGGAGGAGGCACCGCACCCTCCTTCCGCGGGATGGCGGAGGTGGACGCGATCGACTGCGGACGCGGGAGGTGCGAACCACCCTGCTCGAGGCTGCCACCGACAGAAGGGGCGGCAGGCGCCTTGGCCAGGCGCGAGCGAATTGAGCGCACAATGGGGGTCTTCTCGGCTGAAGGTGGCTTGGAAATTTGCCGGTCGACTAGAGGAGTAGACGGCGCAGAGGACGAGGAGGAAGTGCTATCGGCGCTAAAGCACAGGATAGGGCACGTCTCAGTCGGTGCTGGGTGAATCAGTGGGTCAGCTAGTTGAGCAGAGTCGAGGGCAGTCTGGCGGACGTACTAGGGCGGATACTTGCGGTATCGTCGCGAGGAACAGGCGAGGAGGATCCGCCGTCAGATGAGTGGGCAACGTTTGTTGACGGTGTCGGTGGGTTGAATGTCACGTCGCCTGTCGGCAGCGGTTCAAGCCCGGAGGAGGCGCCATGAGCTGGCGAGGACGGGATTTCCTCTTCTGGTCCAGCCGCATGAGATGCCTCGTTTATGGCCAACGGAGGTGCAGAGGAAGGCTGGCCTCCGCCGAGCACCTCCGGAACGGACGGGGGCGTCATCTCGTCGGCGGCTTCGGAGGAGATTGAAAACGCGTCAATTTCGACCGACGCGGATGGTGAAAGACTTGACGATGGGAGAGCCGCTTCGGGCGCTGCTGGCGAGGCGTCAAGGGTTCTGATGAGGGAGTTTTGCTCGACCTCGATTGTTGCCGTGCAGGACACGTCTGCTTGTGTTGCCTCTTGCTGCGCAGAGGCTGCTTTGCTGCCGACCGAATGAGGAGGCGATGTGTTGAGCACGAGGGCGGGTGAGTCCTCCTCAATCTCCACCAATGACACGGAGATCTTAGCTGGTGCGACGGGAGGTGAGGAGGATGAAGCGGCATTGGACGTGACATCGACCGGCGAGTCCTCTGACGGCGTTGGATCGACCTCGAGTACTGTAGAGAGCGTGAGAAGTCAGCGACCGAGAAGGTAGAAGGGAGGATGTCGAACCCACACTCGACAGGCCTGGATGCTTCACCAACGACCACATTCGTCGCCGTGACGGTCGCGTCGTTGGCCAGCGCCGCCCTTTCGAGAGAAGACTCGTCGCCCGACGCACACTCCGAGGCGATTTTGACAGCAACCGGTGCCGGAGGTGGGGCTGACGTACAGACATCTTGGTATCAGCGCAGGGTGTAGAGGAGCAGAAGGACAGGGCGCACGAAGCTCGAGAACTAGATCAAGTGCGGACTTTTCCCTACCCGCAACCGCTGCGTCTCCGCTCACAGAAACGACGTTTACCGCCGCTTCATCACCAAGCTCAAGCGCTTCCTCCGTTGCAGAAGCCGCTGGCTCATCATCGTCGCCCATTTGCTCAGCGTCGAGCGGCGCAGACGTAGCCGGCTTGAATGGCGGCGAGTCTCCCCCGCTCGACGGTGGTGCAGCAACCTGAGCTTCAACTGTAGGGCTACTTGGGGACGCTAAAGTCGTTGTCGGAGTAGTCGGAGGCGGCGAGGCGAAGGACAAACGATCTGCAGGCCGTGGCGCAGGGGAAGGAGGGGGTGATGTCCGTGTCGGAGGGGTGGTTGCTAGTGGATTGACGGTGTCGAGCGGTACAGCACAGGGGCGCAGGGATGAGGACTCCTGCTTGATGTTAGGCGTATGCGAGGATGGTACGGGGGGCGTAACGTGGGTTGCTGGTAAAGGGCGAGGGAGTGGTGACCGTCCGTCAGGACGAGCGGGTGTTGAGGGAGGTGCTGGTGCCGCCTTCGGGATTTCGAGCTCGGCCGGCTCCTGTTTGACGGGCAGAAGTGCCTGCGGGCCAGACTCGTGTTCTTCAGAGCGTGGACTGCTGGGTTGGGCGGCTGGATGAGGTTGAGGCTCTGCGTCGAGCTGTAGGCTCTCGCAATGCGCCGACAGCCGCAGCGACCTGCGCACGACTGGGCTGAGCGATGGCCTCGCCGTTGACTGCGAGTCGCCGCCGATGCTGTCGCCCTCCTGCAGCAGTGTCGTGTCTGGCGAGACGTCGTCTGACAGCGGCCCGCCGAGCGCAGCGTCCTCGTCGTCGCTGCTCGACCTGTCGTGGTCATCGTCGTCGTCATCCGACTCGAGCCTGTCCCTCAACGACCTGTCCCATCCGAGGCTCTGCCGGCGGACGAACTCGCGCGAGTCCTTCTTGCGCACGCGCCGAAGCCAATTCTTCTCGGGCGTTCGTTGCGGCCCCCACTGGATGCGCGTCGGGTTGGCGTCGCTGTCGGAGGACGAGGACGACATGCACGAGTCGGCCCCGTCCGAGGACGTCACGTTGGACGCCGTCGACGAGGTCGATTCGGACCGGATGAGGCGCGCCATCGAGCAGAGGAGCCGCTCGCCGTAATGGCAGGTCTAGAATAGGGGAGGAGGGAGGGGGTTTGAGGGGGATGTATTGCTGTTGGCCGGTTGACGTTGAGCGAGAGCTTCTGCGCGGGCAGCGAGCGTGTTGTTCGCGGCGGGAGAAAAACAAATCAGGCGCGTCCCGGCATGCACTCGTGTACACTCGTCGACCCTCTTCGCATTGCAGAGGCCTGCCCGTCTTCAGGGCCCTCAGATGTCATCTAGACAAAGCGATAGGGGTACAAGCGTTCCGCACCGCAGTTGAAGCAAGGTTAGCCATCTTAGCAAGTCGATCTAGACATTGTTGGGCTTCACCGCCGCAGAGCGATGTGAGAGATGGTCGAGAACTAGGTCCGAGAGCAGCTTGTAGCCCTGTGAGTCAGAGCGCAGGGACGTTGAGTCAGCCAGAGGCCGCGGCGAGGTTTCAAGGATGGGCGAGTGGAAGGGACGCACTAATTCCGTCAGGTGCAAGCCGTCTGTCAAGAGGTCGCCCAGCCGCTGGCCATCAATTGCGCGGTACTCGTCCATGGCCTATACACACTCATGCTACCTCAGCTCACCGACCGTGTGGTGCCGAGCGAGATGGTCGTCAAGGACATACCTGCCAGAAGTCAATCAGCTCAACGCCCTTCTCCTGCTGCGCGCGTGCAACGCTTCTGGCAGCCTCCCCGTACTTCGCCGTGTTCTCTTCGGATCGGTTCGGCTCGAGTCCAGGAATGCCCTTCGATGCGGCCCGAATCTTGCCATCTGGTATCGGCGGTGTGATGAGGAGCTTGGGCAGGGAGACGGGGAAGAGATTCAGGATGGCATGCAGGTTTGCTGTGTAGTCGTCAACGGGGACCTGTGCAAGCGCAAACAATGAGAGGCAGATCAGAATCACCATTCTAGAGGGGAGGATGTCAGCAGACGTACATGCTGAGGTCCAAAAAGGCACGCGTCGTTGGCGCCTAGGAAAAGCGTGATGAACTGAATTGCGCCGCCGCCGTTGCTGGACTGCTTGAACTGATCACGAGCGATGGGCAGGATGTCGCGCGTCGTGAAACCCGAATAACCTCTGCGAGGCAAGGTAGCGCAGACAACCCTTCGTTAGTCCCTCTGACCGCGTAAAGAAGAAGGTCGAGATGTACCGGTTGATGACGTCGAGCTGCCGCACGTAGGCGTCTGTGAGGCGCGAGGACGTATCAGGTCTCGAACTGTCCCATAGTCAAAGCGAGTCTGTCGCACCAGACAGGCGCGTTGCGAGGCCTTGACCGGTCCAGGCCTTCTGGGTGACTGAGTAGGTAGGTCGCGTAGGAGGGTAGCAGGTAATCAGCACAGGGCGGCCTTCCCTTCTTCAAAGTACTACTAAGCTTACTGCTGTCTCCGACGAGGACAGCACAGGGCTGTGTCAGGCTGAGCGTCATGCTGCTGCTGTCCAAGGGACGTGGTCGGCGGGTTGAGATGCCTCGGCGACGCAAGCTGCCTTCCGATTCCGCACGCAGAGCCGGCGCGCGCAGCACCTGGCGTCCAGCTTGACCCCTGGCCACTCTGCTCGGTCCGGGTCGAAAGAGGCGAGCGTACGACGGCTGTATGACCTCGAGTCCCTCCAGGAATGCCTCATCGTCCTTGCAAGGGCGCAATGGGAAGGTGCGAGTGCACGGTCCTTCCACCGCCAGGGTGACAGGAATCCAGCAGCGAGCGCAAAGGGGCCAGTTCAGCTCAACGACCACCCGCTGCCCTCCCAGCCTTTTTCTTGGCCCTCCCTCAAGGTCCCTACTCCGAGTTCAGCAGGCCACCTAGCGTTGCTCCTTGCTCAATCTTTCGCCTTCCAAACCCGTCTCCCCAGCGCTTCCGATGTCGTCGTCCGCCTCCGCCAGCGCCAGCGCCAGCGCCTCCGCCTCGGGGGCGTCCGCGACCGCCGGCAGCAGCTCGGTCTCAATGTGCGTCTCTGCCGCTTCCATCAGCTCGCTTGGAGGCGAGGCTGACCATAAGTCCGTCTTTGTGTTGCTGCAGCCCTCAGACGGCGGCCAACGGCGGTGTCACGATCACGGTGCGGCCCGTCCTCCTTCGCCCGCCCGGCTTGCTTGCGAGTCCCTCACTGACCCTCTCTTCCTCTCTCATCGGCTCAGAACCCTGCAAAGTCGGCCGGCGAGACCTACTACAAGATTGCCGACAACAACTTTGTCACGTTCGGCTGGAACTTTACGGCGCTTTACGTGCGTCTTGGCGGTTCTTCTGGCTCGTTGAGCAACAAGCGCAGCGCAGGAGGCTGACGGCCTTGCTTCTTCCATGAATGGCACAGGTTCAGCCCAAGTCGCTCACCGTTATCGCTTCGGCCGGCTCGGGAAACACGTATCCCATTGCTGTCCTGCCTGGCACGGCGACCGAAGTTGTCTGGTCGCCGTACGACGTCGAGCAGACATACTCGATTCCCTGGGCCGTCACTTCGTACACGGCGAGCATTTGGGACGAGCGCGGGCCGACGGCGACGGCGACGGGTGGACGCATGTCGGTCAACACGGATATTACGTTCGCGCTGTACCGGCCGCAGGAGTACACGCCGCTTAGCTGTGAGTCGACACCACCTTCAGCCGTCAGTCGTCACATGCGCTGACCGTCCCACCTTGTGTTCCCACAGCCTGGAATTGCGCATCATGCTCCTCGGCGAGCGAGACTCTGCGCTCGCCCATCTTCCTCATGTGCATTTTCACCGTGCTGGCCATCGTCTGCAGCGGCTGGAGTGTCCTGCGCCGATCGGCGCACTAGACCCACGGACTCGACCCTCAAGCTTCCCACCTTGTGCACCCCGCTCAGATTCGTAACGGACTAGGCACACAAATCTCCGGGCTTTTCCTCCTCATGGACTACATCTTCTGCCTGACCTGTCGCCCCACTATTCCTCCGTTCCACACTGCCTTGACGACACCCCGCCCCTCACAACACCACGCCCGCTTTTCTGCCAGTACTTTTAGCCACGACCGATAGATCATGCCCTGCACGCCGACGTCCCTTTGCGAGTTGGGTCGAGGGAGAAGTGCAGGTGTTAGTCGCGCCTGGATTGGCGAAGACGCGTTGGTGTTGTGACTTCGGCAGGGAAGGCGCGCCTGCTTGACGCTGTCGCCCAACCCTGCATCCATCCCCTCAAGCCCTCTCAGCAGCACGCTCTTTCTCGGACGCGTCGGCAAGCCCCATGCCTCGTCAAGTCCACCCGCCGAGGGCGTACGACTCACCCAGGCGGCAGTCTTCGGCCTCCAACGACGGCCGACGCTCGTCCAACACCGCGTTCACGGCGACATCATCGACGGCAGGCGCTCACAGGGCGCAACCCTCGACAGGGCTTCGGAAGCCAGGCTTCAAGGCCGCACCAACGGTGCGTAGGCCACGTTGCCTTGCTGTTTGAGGCTCACTGGCTGACGAACTTAGAGGTGGATGCAGAGGAAGGTCGTCGAGCAGCAGCAGCAGCAGCAGCAGCAGCAGCAGCAGCCCCCACTGTCCCCTGAGCCCCTTCCCTCCTTGCTGCAGAGCGTCAACCTCGCTGCTAGCGTCTTCGACTTTCCAGCCCATGATTCCTTCACCTCGCTGCTTTCTGCCACGCCGCTGCTCGCCCCGCCGCGGTACGCAGCGCGGATCTCGCTCACGTCGCTCAACCTGAGCTCGGACGGCGCGGGCTCCCCCGCTCGGCCGTCGACGCTGCACGCCGGCCCGCCCACACCGCCCAGCAGCGGACAGGAGCAAGACGACAGCACGCCGAGGGCCAAGAAAGGGAGGGACTCGGGGTTCGTCGGTTCGGATGAGGCGAGGGAAGGAGAGGCGTACCAGACGTTGCTCGGGGTGTGTCCCGCTGCTCTGCTACCTTCCTTAAGGCTATCGTGCTGATCATCCACCGCTCTCTCTCTCCATCAGGAAAGCGATTCCTCCCATCTCGCGCAGGCGTCGCTTCAGCAGAGCCAGCCACCGCAACGAGCTCTTACGCTTGCGCCCCAGTCGCCGCTCAAGTCGTCCTTCTCGCGTTCCAGGAAGCGCACGACATCGGCCATCAACTCGCCAGCTCGGCCAGGCACAGAGAACAGCCCGAACCCGAAGGCTCGCAAACAGGCCAAAGCCTCATCAAGCAGCAAGTCTCTAAGCAGATCGCTGAGCGATCACCGCTTCGCGTTCTCGACGCCCGGCGCAGGGCCGTCGAAGCGCCCGAACGCACCTCGTACCGAGCGGCCGGCGAAGCGCTCTGTGCTCTCGCAGTCGGTCAAGGCAGCCGCTACGCAGCGGCGCAAATCGGCGCCGCACGCGCTACCCAAAGGCGTACACATCGTCCGCACCGCGACGGACCCGCACATGCCTCCTCCGCCCGAGAGCCCGGGCGACGACCCGATCCTGCTCAAGGCCAACGAGACGATCCGCCAGATCTCACCTTCTTCCGATGCGGACGAGCTGCGCAACGAACAGGCCAGGCTGGAGCTGGAAGAGGAGGACGAGATGGGCATTTCAGACGGGGCTGGTCCCTCGCAGGCCGCAGCGCCTACACTCGCCAACTTGGATCAGTCGAGCGATGCGGATTTCTGGGGAGGCGGCATGGACGTGATGGACGGTGTCAGTAACCTGCTCGACGTGACTGGCGGTCTTCCGTCTGACAGCGACGATGAAGACCCTGACAACACCTTCCACCCGGGCGATGGCCCGTCGCGCCACGAGCTACGCTTGTCGGACCTCGATTCGTTCAGGCCGCCGCTCTTCGCCCAGCCACCCACGACCACGACCAGTCGCTCAAGGTCCACGACGCCTCAAGCGGCGAGATCCAGGTCTACGACTCCTCAAGCCGCGCCGCCGCCTTCACCACAGCGCCTGTCGAAGTCGCCGACGCCTCGCGCACAGGACTCGCCCCCTCGACCAAAGTCCAAGTCGCCCGTCGCACGCACACAAGCGAATTCTCCCACTCCCTCTCCGCGGGCGCGGTCGATCACCCCTCTTGTGGTCGCTCGGGAGCCCTCCCCTCGCGCGCGATCGATCACCCCCGTTGTGGTCTCTCGTGAGCCCTCCCCTGCATCAAGCCGACGGTCTCCCACGCCCACACCCCCTTCGCAGCGCCTGGTGCACGTCGACACGCCAGCCCCGTTCCCGCAGCCGTCACCCTCTACGACGCCAACATCCCAGTACCACATGCAGGTCGCCGACGCGCCCGCGCTTCTTTCATACCGCTCACCTACCTCCTCAACCCCCGCCTCGCAGCGCATGATGCAGGTCGACAACACCGCTGCACCTCCTTCGCACCCCTCCTCCACCTCGACGCCCTCGTCGCAGCGCACGGTCGTCGCCGATACGCCGGCCCCCTTCCTCTCGCCCTACGTCTTTGGCCCGCCGCGGGCGCCCGAGTCGTACTCCGGCAGCGAGATGGACGAGGACGAGCAGCACCGGCACTCGCTTGTCCTAGACGCCGACGCGGACGGGACCACCATCGTCGGCGCGCGAAGTGCACGGGCCGACAGCGTGTTCAGTGAGATCGACCGCGAGTGGGCGCAGCGTGACAGGTCGCTTGACGAGAGCGGCTGGGGCGCGCGCATCCGGAGCAGCCTGAGTCCAGATAGCTCCGACGGCGAGGGCGGCAGCGGAGGCGAGGACGAGATGACGTTGGGCGCGGACGCAACGCTCGTCCAGCAACCCGACATACTCGAGAAGCTTCATTTAGAAGTGGAAGTCGTCGAGCCGCCGGTCGTCGAGCAGTTGGTCGTCGAGCAGCCCGTCTTTGCGCTGTCAGTCGCCGAGCAGCCAGCCGTCGAGCAGCGCGTGAACGAATCGCCTCACGCCGAGCAGCTTATGGACGAACCGCCACACATCGAGCAGCCGCTGGCTGTCCTGGAAGACTCCTCGCGGCGCATCTCGGACGAGGTTACGCTCATCGACATTCCTCCACCGCGGTCTTTCGCCCTCTTCCGCTCCAAGATCCCGCTTAAGACCGCCGTCAAGCCCGCAGTAGTCGTGGAGAAGGACGTCGGCGATAATTCGCCCGAGGACGTGACCCTCATTGAGGCCGGGCCGGCCGTTGTCGCAAAGCAGAAGGGAGCGTCGGATCGACCGCTTGCACCCATCGCGCTTCGTGCCGCTCCCGTCGAGCTCGCAGCCGAGTCGAATGAGGACCAGCCACCTTTGAAAAGCCTCGTCGACTCGCAGCACACCGTCATCAAGAACAGCCTGCGACAATCGGCAGGCGTTGCGCTTCCAATCTCGCAGACCACTGCGCTCATCGACTTTGACTCGATCTCGACGGACACGACGGCGGACGACATGCCGTTCGCCGTCGCCGATACCCTGCCTGAGGACGACTGGCGCATCCAGCACGTGGTTGTCTCGAGCAATGAACTGGCAGACCCCGTTCTTTCGCTTGCGCAGGCAACCGCCCAGCCTGAAGGTCAGTCCCACATACTGAAATTCTTGTTCCTGCTTCTGACGTTTCTGTGTGACCATACCTCAGCCGCTCCCGACCCGGCACCTGCCGACGCGATCGAGCCTCTACTCGCTGCGGTCGACAACGTCACCGTCCCCTCTTCAGCTGCGCTGCCCGTGAGTCTTCCGCGCGCCGAGTCACCTCTAGGAGACGCTGAGGCGCCGGAGGATGAGCTCATCGTCATCGACCTGACGGAGAGCGACGACGAGGCATCCGAGCCAGACGACCTCGACGGTGACGTGCTCGACAAGGCCTCAGACGCTTCCGACAACGTCCTGGACGACGGGGGCAAAGCAGGTACTAGCCCCAGCTCTGAGCCAGAGACCGAGCCTGTGCACGAGGTCATTGTCATGGATGAGGCGCAGGAGGACGCTGTCGGCCAGGCCTCTGTACTCGTCGACGAGGTTCTTACCGATACCGGTGCGGACGGAGCCCAGGCTGAGGGTGGAAACGACGTCACGTCCCTCGAGGCCAGATTGACCGACACGCAAGGCGTCGTGCACGACGCCGAGGTCTACCAGCGCGACGGCGATGACAACACGGGCTTTGAGTCGGACGCCACGCACACGCCCACCGACCGTGACGGCGAGGATGATGACGACGCCAACAGCGAGGATGGCGACGGTGACAGCTTCTTCGGCGAGATCGAGCGAAAATCACTTGGGGACGACATGGAGGGCGGCGACCAGGATGATGTTGACATCCTCGACGTCACCGCCGGCGCCTTCGACCTTCACTCGGAACAGCTCGAGGAGTTCCGCGCCTTCATCAACGCAGCCGAGGACTCGGAGACGACAGCCGAGCAGCAGGATTTCGACGCGCTCGTTGCTTCGCGCCGCAGCGCAGCCGAGCTCTTTGAGGAGGTGCGCAGGAAGGAGCCTGAGACGGAGGTCAACAAGCAGGGCCCCGCTGAGATGGAGAAGGACCATACGGTCAACGAGGAGCACGAGCAGCTCACTGCACCTCATGACGCCGAAGAAGGCGCACCACCGGCCAGCGCCTCCTCGCCGTCAACAGCAACATCAGCGATCGAAGCACCGGCGTCCATCAAAACCTTCTACCAATCATCACCCTCGTCGCCTGTCGCCCTTCTGCCTCATCCTTCGCCTTCACCGGCCCTGCGTGTGCCGCTTCCAGCCCAAACCGAGCCTTTGATTGAGCATGCTGCAGGCTTAGCCGCCCAGCCCGACGTCTTCGATGCGCCGGTCGCAGTACCGGTCGCCGAGGGCAGCAGCAGCCGGTCTCCATGTGAACCGACTGGATGGACACCCAGCGCAACTCCGTCACCTGCCCGCCTACACTATTCTCCATCCGCCGCTGCTGCAGGCCGCTTCGTGCCGGACTTGACTGCCGCGGCCACCCCTGCTCCCGATCGCTCAATTGTGTCATCGGGCGAGCCTTGGATCAAGATTACGAGCAACGACCCTCGACAGGCAGCTCGAGCGACCGCCTTCCTCAAGATGGTGCGTCACTACTTCTATTTTTCACTATCAAGCTCGCGAACTCACCTACACGGCATGCCGCAGTTCCACGACTACGTCGAGACGGCCAGCGAGGCCAATGACTCGGTAGCTTCCTCGTCGCGAGACCAGTCGTTCGCCTCGCGCGCATCTTCGCATCCTCGTCGGTCGTCGACTTCCCGACTTGCCGACCTGTCCATGATCTCGGTTGCGGACGACCTTCTCATGGAGGCCGAGCAGCAGATCGCCCTCGAGGACGACAGAGCTGAAGACGTCCACATGTCGTTCGAGGAGGACGAGAACCTTCCTATACCCGGCAGCTTCACTCGCTCGGGATCGACGCAGTCGCTCGCTAGTCTGTTGAAGGGCAAGGCGCCAGCCCGGCGTGTGCCTGACCGACCCTGGGGTCCAACCGAGTGGCGCACGCTTATGGAGTCGCTCGACTCGCTCCCTGCGCAAGCTTCTACGGAGGCTGTCGTCCGGCGCTTCATGCGGACGGCGGCCGTGGAAGAGGAGGAACTTGTAGGAGAATGGTCGTGGTTTGTCATCCTCTCGTGCTTATACCTAACCAGGACCATGCTGACCATCTTCCAACCTACAGGACCAAGCTCTCGCTGCGCATTGCTTCCATCCAGCAGCGTCGTGCCAACGAGCGTCAGCGTGCTACCAAGCGTCGCAGGTCGCACCACCCGCAGAAGGAGCTCCTGCTGCCGCACAAGGCCGCCAGCCCAGCCCTTGCGCGGAAACCACCCTCACCGGCTGTTCGGCAAGCCCGGCGTCGCCCTCTGTCACCCCCGATACGCACAGTCAGCTCCAAGTCCCTCGCGCAGAGGGTTCTCGGCCTCTTCAACGTCTTTAAGCAGCCGCCGCCTGCGCTTCGGCCTCGCAAGTCCATCCCGGAGTTCAGCATGGCCTCGCCTGCCCGCTCACCGCCGGCCTCGCACCGTCCGCCAGCGCAATCCACGCCGCATGTCATCCCTCCCTCGCCCGTTGCTGCGGAACGCGCGTCCCACGGCCAGACACCGCCGTCTCGCTCGTCGTCGCCCGCGGCACATGGCATCCTCCCCCTGCGGCAGCTCGCCTTCGGCGGCTCGCCCACACATACTCTCAACCGTGCCAGTTCACCTGGAGCACCTCGACGGCAGACGCCCAGCCCCCCGTCCGTCCTGCGCCGTCAAGCGTCAACCTCGTCGGCCACCGCTGCGCCCATCAGCATACCCCCCTCACGGATACCCACCGCCAGCCGCAAGGCGACCAACGACCTGCCGCTGAAGCCCCGGAGCTCGTTCGACACGGCGCCTCCAAGCGTGTCGCAGCTCGTTCGCTCGTTCGAGTCGGCGCGGTCCCTCGAGTCGAGCCGGCACTCTTAGACTCCCTCCTTTCCTTTGGTCTCGCCTCCCACCCCTTCCCTTGCATCTCGGGGACACGTACCTTCTGGACTTACAAGTGCACGCTCTTCATGCCCCTTCACGACCAGCTCCCCGTCATCCCCGCCCTGCGAAACTATCAGCACGGTTCGCAAACGGCCTCGTGAGCCTCGTGGCAGGGGTCATGCAGAGACCTGCGCTCACGCCTTCTGCTGCTCAAGCTCCTTAACGCGCTGGACGGCGTCCTTCAACGGAATTGATGGCCCGTTCGTGACCGACAGCAGGACGCGTTCAATGTTGGTGTCTATGACAAGGGTAAGCAGACAAGCTTCAGCGCGAGGGAAACATCAGGGAAAGAGGATGCCTCGAAACGGCCTCACAGTTTGTTGCCTCCTCATACGCAGTAGCAGCGCTTCTGCCGCACAGCCGAATGTCGGACAAGAGCCGGAGGAGGTTGGCCTCAAACTCCGCAGCCGAGAAATTGACGCGGCCGACGACTAGAGGGATGGGCAGGGGCGCATAGCAAGTGGTCAGCTTCTTGCTAGCTCGAGCCGACACAGGGGAGGAGATGTGTGTGTGTGGGTGTAGGAAGGAGGGGGGGGGGGGGGGCGCACCAGCTGTCATCTTATGATTATCGTCGATCCTCCAGTCGATCACGCCCTTGAGATCCTTCACGCCCTCTATCACGTCCGTCACAACCGTCCCGCGCTTCTTCTGCGGCAGCACGCCGTTCTCTCCGAGCAGACGCGAGACGGCGCGGTCCTGCTGCAGCTGCGCCGCCATGTCAGGCGTCGCCAGGGCGATCGAAGGCATCGGCAACACTCCTCGTTGGAGCTTAGCGCCACAGAAACAAGCCATGGAGTTTCAGCATGAGGGGTCGGAGAGACTCGTGCAAGGTGGGCAGGAAGGCGGTTGACGGACCTTGTCGACCAGGTCTTCGCCTCCCGCCTGGGCTGCACCCGCCGCCAGCGCCGCCTGCACGTCCGCGCCCTTGCAGAAGACATAGATGACGGTCGGCTTCGTCGACGGGTCCTTGGGCAGCGTCGTGCGGCCGCGCATGGTCGGCTTGGCCTTGTCGGGCGTGACGCGCACCTCGGCGATGAACTTGGTGTAGTACCGGGAAACCGAGAAGGCCTGCCACCGGACGATGAAGTCGCAGGATCAGATGACTGCTGATGGCAGTGCTGCACGATGGCCTCGGGACGCACGCGCAGGACGTTGAAGGCCTCAGCCAAGGATCGGGCGTTCGGGTCAGCTTCCAGGACGACGGCCTGCGTCTTTGACTGCGTGGCCTTGTCGTCCTTCTTCTTGTCGCCCTTCTTCTTGTCGTCCTTCTTCTTGGTCTTGAACTTCCTGAAGGTGAGCGACACCGGCGAGAGGTGCAGGCTGCGGAAGGAGGAGGATGCCGAGGGCGAGGACAGGCGCTGTCGAACGAGGGGCAAGCGGAGAGAACGGGCTCGTTCAGCTCCTCGAGGCTGTCTGGCGACCTGCGACGGTGAGGAAGGGCCCGGGCAGAACGCACCGGAAGCGCGAGGGCGCGTGCTGCCGGTGCGACCGACTTGAGGGCGAACGACATGGTGCTGGCAGCGGGGCGGACGGAGGGGCGAGCGCCGGGCCACGCGTAAGACAACCCAGGGCGCGGAGGGTGACGGTTTACGCTCGCTCAAGTAACACCATTACGCCCTCCCCCCTCCGCCAGCGCTTTCGTCCTCCTGACCAGGGGCTCTCGCAGAAAGGAGCCGCGAGACGACGTCCGCGGCGCAGACCGAGCTGGAGCATGCATGGATCGTAAAGGGAGCGGGTGACGGCCGGTGTGGCCGCCGGGCGCCACACTAGGGTTACACCGCGGGCGGCGGCAAGAGACCGGCGCAACAGGAGCGCAACACGTGGTGAAGGAAAGCAGAGCTGCGAGGCTGGGGGTGTAGCCGTGCGCTCACTTGTTCTGCGGCAACGTGCGCGGGCGAGAGGTTAGCTCGACGGTCGGACGCCAGGGGTGAAGGGGAAGAGGGGGGACGCACCTTTTTGCGTCCTCCGTTCGGCCGCGACGCCTTTTCCTTGCGCTTTTTGGCCCGCAGCTCCTTCCTATCGCGGGCATCGACCATCCGGTACCTACCTGCTCAAAAAAAAATGATCCAGGGACGATCCAGGGAGGTCAGCGTACGTCTAGAGGGGTCGCAGGAGGACAGGGGAGCAGAAACCCGACCTTTGACACCCTTGGGCCTCTAAAGGAAGCGCGCGATCCAGCAGTGTCAGCGCTCGTTCACAGCGAGAGCAGGTCCCAAGCACAAGCAGAAACAGCCGACGCACTCCTTTGATACCACGCGTGGCGCCGCGGGCGACGACGATGCTCGGTGCGGCGTAGCGGTCCTTCGCAAGACCCTTCTTCATGATGCGTTCGATCTGGCCAGCCTTCTGGCGCTCGGACACGTCGTCGTTGCTGCACGGAGGGGGAAGTTGATCAGCAGGTTGGTTCAGAGCAGGCAAAAGCCAGTCGGAACTCACTTCATGAGACCATCGGCCTTCTTGAGCGCCTTCTCCACACGAGCGACCGCACGACGCTGCTTGCGCGCCTTGGCCTCAGCGACCTTTCGGATCGGCCGTGCGTCGAGCGCGCGCTGCTTGGCCCGAAGCGCCTCGACGGCCTCCTTAGTGATAGGCAGGTTCGACTTGTAGTTCTTGCTCTCGTCGTCGAGGAACCACGACGGCAGGTCCTCCTTCGAGTCGAACGCATGCCGGTTGAAGCCGTCGTCGACCAGCTGCGAGACCGTCTTCTCGCGGTTGACAATCTGCGACGCAAGCGTGATGGCCTCGGCCGTGATGAGACCGCGGTCTGGGAGGATACGAATGCGAGCTGTCAGCGCAGCAGCCGGCAACACAGAGCGCAGGAGGACGAACCCTGCACGCGCTTCTTCTTCCTCTCGTCGACGTTCTCGTCTTCAACGTCCCAGAGCCCAGCCTCGTCGTCGTCCCGCGCTTGGGGAACAATCTCGAAGCCGTCGTCGGATTCCTCCTAATGGCATGGAGCAAGAGAATCAGCTCACGGCAAGCAAGCTCGGAGGAAGGCTTGAACGCACGTCGGACGACATCTGGTGAGCGGCCTCCACCGCCTCCTCCTCGAGCTCCTCATCCTCGGCCTCCTCGAGCTGCTCGCTGCGCTCGTCCTCGTCCGTCTCCTCTGCGCTCTCCTCCTCCTCGCCATCGTCGAACTCGTCGAGCCCCTGGAAGACATCCTGGTCGAACCAGACCTTGGCGGCGGTGCTGATCTCGGACCCGTCGTCGAGCTTCTGAAGCAGGTTGGTGCTGCGTCGCGTGCTGCGGGACGACGACGACGGCTCATCGAGGTCCATGTCGCTGCCGGCGTCGCTGTCATCGTCCGACGTGTCGACCTCGCCGATGGCCGCACGGTTCTTCTGAAGGTTCTCCCAACCGCCCTCCTCCTGGACGAGTTAAACAGCCGAGGATCAGTGCCGAAGATGCCGCAGATGCAGCTGCGGTGAACGCACTGTGGGGTCCTCCTCCTCCTCGTCCGAGTCCGCATCCGACTCCTTTTCCTCGTCGCCGATGCCCTTCCAGCTCTCGCGCGACTTGTCCTTGCGGCGGGCCTCCTTGACGCGGAACTTGGCGTCCTTGGCCTGCATCTGCGCCTGGTAGTCGTCGTACAGGTTGTCCATCTGCGTCTCGAGCGCCTTGGTCTTCGCCTCGCGCTCCTCGTCCGAGTCGAGGAACTCCTCAGACTCGTCCGACTGCGCGTCTTCGTCCTCCTCCTCGTCGGACCCCTCGAGGCCCTCGGCCTTGAGCGCGTCCTGCAGGTCACCCCGGCGGCCCTTGAGCCCGCGCTCGCCCTCGCCGAGGTCGAAGAAGTCCTCGCCCGCGAGCGCGCCGTCCTGCTGGTCGAGCGCGCCGATGTTGGGCGCGGCCATGCGGAGCTGCATGCGCGTGACGGCGCGCATCTTCTTCTCCTGCGCCTTGCGGCGGGCGAGACGGACCTTACGGCGTTGGGCCTCCGTCAGGCGCTCGAGCTGAAATCACAGCCTGAAGGTCAGCGTGGTGCTCGACACCGGAGAGCTTAAGGGGTGCGCACCTCCTCCTCGAGCTGCTCGTCCTCGTCCTTCTCCGGCTCAGGCGTCTTCTCAGTCGCCTCGTCGGCTGGGTTGACCTTGACATCAAGACCAATCTCCTCGCGAATGGCAAGCCGCCAGCGCATAAGCGTCTTGAAGTCGCCCTTGCCGAGCAGCTTGAGGTCGTCGAGGTTGGCCTTGACGTCGACGGTCGTGTGCTCCGACTTGAGCCACTTCTTCTCCTCGGGTTCGCGGAACGTCATGCGGTTGACCGAACCGAGGACCGAGATCGGGTCGGGCGAGTGGATGAAGTCGGCGACGCCGATCTCCTTGAACAGCGTGTAGTTGCCGTCCTCGTAACCCTCTCGCTGCCTGCGCTTCTTCTCGGGCGCGAAGACGTTGGCCTGCACGTTGCCGGCCGACGTGCCCTTCTCGGCGCCTGCGACGAGCGCCGACAGGTCCTTGAAGACGTGCTTCGGGTCGAGGAACTTGGGGTCGATGTACGCCGGCGCGTGGAAGTCGCGGCAGACGACGAAGATCTCCGCCGAGACGTTACTGCGGGTGCGACGCGGAAGCAACAACCGGTCGGCTTCAGGAGGGTGCGCCGCGCACAGAAGGACCAGAGGGACTTACCGAGACGAAGGCGGCTTGGTGGCCTCGACCTTGCCGAAGAGCTGGCCAAAGACCCACATAAGCGAGTTGTAGTCGCCCGAGCGGAAGACCTTGGTGACAAAGCTGCCACCCTTGCGGAGGAAGTCGACCGCGAGCTTGAGCGACATCAGGACGAGCTCCGACTGGCCGTACGCATCGTGCACCCAGGCCGTTCCGACGTTGGGCGCGCCGTCGTGCAAGACCAGGTCTGCCTTCCAGTCCTTCATATGCGACCGCAAGACCGTGCGGCAGTGCGCCGTCGTGATGTCGGACTGGAACGCAATGACATTCGGCAGCGGCTTGATGGGGTCGAGATCGACACCTGCATGGACCAGCGCGGATCAGTCCGCCAGCCGAGCTCAGCGTTCCATTCCGCAAGGACGCACCGAGGATGAGCGACCCGACGGGCATGTACCGCTGCGCGACCTGCAGCCAACCACCAGGGGCGGCACACAGATCGATGCAGACCTTGGACGAGCCGAGGAGGTTGTACTTTTTGTTGAGCTGGACAAGCTTGCTGTAGGGTGTGGCGAGGGAAGCAAGGTCAGTGTCACGAGGTTGAGCGAACGGGCTGAACGGCCGACCAAGGTCGGAGAGGACACGCACAAGGCCGAACGCGCACGGTAGCCCTGCTCCTTGGCAAGCTGGAAGGCGATGAAGAGGGTGGGTGGGTCAGTCCTGCAGGCAGAGCGACGCCTGAACGACCGGGGCGAACCTTGTAGTACTTGTCGACTGAGCGCCGCAACACGAGAGCAGGTCAGCCACTGCGTCTCTTCAGAGGCAAGGAGGAGGAAGGATGTACGTCGGCCCTTTCCGGTTTTCTTGTTGTCCTTAGGCATGGCGGCGGCGAGGAGTTACTGGGAGTGCAGGGAGAAGTACGGACGGAGGTGTTGGCAAGGGGGGGGGGGGGGGAGAAAGGAGGTTCGAGGCTGCTGCGTGCAGGTGGGAGGCGTGCGTGCCGGTGGCTTCTTCCCTTCGAGAGCGGAGGTGGTGTCGGTCGATCCGCAAGCCTGGGGTCTGGCGCGTGCCTATGCAGGGAGCCGGGACGCAAGCAGAAGAGGAGGAGGAGGAGGAGCGGGGAAGGAGGGTTGCTGCCTGGCGAGGAAGCCCTGGGCGGGCTGCCGCCTCGGCCGCGCAGGCATCGAAACTTGCGCGCCCCGAGCTCGGGCTCGCACCTGCACTTCCCACTTACGCACCGGGTCCGCACTTTCCCCTTCTCTCACAGATGCCAAGGTCATGCTATGTACGCGCCATGAATGCGCTGAAGCCCAGATTGAAACGGAAGAGAGAGAGAGAAAGAGCTTGTGTTTGCAGCAGGCAGGGGCAGGAGCAAATCCGGGATGGGGAGGGGGCGTGTGGTGCGGAGCAGGAACGGCGAAAGTTGCGCTCGGACGGACGAGGAGACCGGAGGAGAGGCCGAGAGGATGCGAGGGAGCACAGACCAGGAGGCTGATCGTTGCGAGAAGGCGATTAGATCTTGAGCTTGGTGGAACCGGAAAAGGGAGGTGGGGGAAGGCGGAGCAGGCTACTGCGCGCCGAGGAAGCGCCTGGTTGCGTCGCGGAAGGCGTCGACTTCACGCTCGGGGTCTGGGAGCACGGTTCGAGTGGATCAGCAGAGCTACGCTGAAGATGGAAGAAGCACGAGGACCTACCCCATGACCTGCCGCCGCTCTTCGCACGCTTGTGCCCGCCCGTCTTGCGCCCTAGGTCGAAGGCAAAGTGTGTGCTGAACGCCTGCTGCATGCCGGTCACAGCCGCTTCCGGCTCGGCGCGCGAAGGCGTATGCACGGCGCTCGTCTCCGCGCTCGACGGCGCGCGCGAGGACGAAGGGGTCGATCCGCCGCTTGCACCCCGCGTTGCGATGGCGCCAGCCGGCACGGAAGCCGGGAGCGCGTGTGTGCGCGCGACGGGCGAGTACTGCGTGCCCGCGTGCCGGTACATCGGCGTTGCCGTCTGGGTCGCGCGCGACGCGTGGTGCGTGCGCGCCTGGTGGCCGGCGTGGTGCGAGCCGCCGTATGGGTGGTGGCCGCCGTGACCGCTCTGCGTCGCGCTGGATGTCGACGTTGGCTGAGCGTGCGACCCGGCTCGACTACCACCGAACCCGCTGTTGCTGCCTCTGCCGCCGCCAGCTCCCCCGCCAGGCCCGTCACGCCGGTGCATGTGCGCACGGACGTCCTCTTCGCCCTCGCCCTCGTCGTCCGTGTCGTTGCCGGTCGTGCTCTCCTCGTCGTCGCCGTCCGCACCGCCGTCCCTGCTCTGCTCCCTGTTGCGGTTCCCTTCGGCCGCCCTTCCTAGCCGGCCGTTGCCCCCGCCCGATCTGCTATGCGCAGCGCCAGCACCACTCACAGCAGCGAGGGGCAGCGCTGCGGAAGGCGCAGGAGGCGGCGACTGTAACCTGCTCGCGTACGCCTGGATCGCCGGGTCCGCGTCCCAGGCGTTACGCGACGGGCCGGCCATGGCCTCCGCAAACGACTGCTTGACGGGCGGCTGCACCTGCGCCCGCTCGTGAGAAGGGGCAGGAGGCGCCGGCGCGCCCGCGCGCAAGGTCGGCACGCTCGGGCGCGGCTTGTTGGGCTTCGCCGACGCGCGCGCAGGCGGCGCCGTCTCGCCCGGAAACACCCTGGTCGGCCTGGGTCGGTCGGCCGACTCCCACGGAAAGACGTTGCTCGGCGCGGCGCGCGGCATGTCGCTGCCGTCGGCGGCGTCGCGTGCGGGGAGTCCGTACCGCAAGTCCTCGGGCACGTCGGGCACCCAGTCGGACGCGCCTGCCGGCGGAGCCCACTCGGTCTTGTAGTCGACCGCCGGGAAGACGCCCGACATCTGCGCGCCCGTCTTGGGCGGGTCTTGCGTCGCTGGGTCCCAGGGGAGGAAGTAGGGCACGCCCTCCTGCAGCGGTAGCCACTGGGGCGACGCGGGTTCCTCGGTTGGCGGAGGGGGGGACGGCGCACGCTCGACTTCGATTGCGGGTGGTGCGGGAGGAGGACGCTGCGAAGGTCGGAGGAGGTCCTCCCGTCCGTCGAGCGGCAGGCCGACGTACCCTCCCTCCTTGTTGCCAGCGATGCCCCCCGCGAGCCGCTTCAGCACGCCCTGCCCGAGCCCTATGTTCCCGCCGTCGACCCTCAGGCGCGGTGCGACCCAGCGGTTGTACACGCTCCACCAGCGGCCGACGAGTGCGTCGTAGTCGAACGGCTTGGCCGGGTCGTTGAACGCGTCTTGGGCCGAGTGCGGCCGGGCGTACGTCGGGCTGTGCCACGGCTTGCGCGCACCGATAAAGTGCACGACCGAGATGTCGCGGCCGTAGTGGGCATAGGCGGGCGCGTACGTGTACGCCGCGGTCGGCGTGACGTTGTACGTGAAGCTGATGCGGTTCCACAGCGGCCGGCCGTCGGACCCGTCAAAGTACGAGTTGAGGATGCCCTGATCGCCGCCGTCGAATGAGCCTCCGCCGAAGCCCTCGGCCTCCATCATCGCCCGCAGGCCGGCGAACGTCGTGTCCGACGGCGTGAGGACCATGACGCCCGAGTTGAAGCAGTCGGGCCACCCGGTATCGGGCGCCGCCGAGAACCTGTGGCGCCGATGAGAGCACCCGTCGTCAGCTTTACGCTGCTGACACGGAGTTTGGCGCCTCGACTCACTCGTTGGGCAGCGCAAAGAGATGCGACAGGGGCCTGAGCGGCAATGTGTCGGCGTCGAGGAAGATGACCTTGGAGAACTCTGTCAGCCGGAAGACGTGCAGCTTCGTCAGGACGAGCGCAAGGTCATGCCGGCCTGGCGAAGAAGGAGCGTCATACTGGTCAGTTCAGAGCTTTTCAGGAAGGCAAGGGTTGTGGTGGGGGTGTCTGCATGGACTGGGGACGGACGGTCGGCCAGGACCGGAGTCGAAGCCGACGCACCCCATCTCCTGGTGCAGGCCATCGCGAGACCGCGAGAACATTGCAGCTTCACAAGACGCCCTCCTCGGTGCTTGAATGCGTGGGCCGAGGAGGCAGGAGCAGAGAGACGCACCGAGCAGCCCGAGCCCGTGTGCCTGGCCCTCCCACTCGAGCACCTCGACCCCGACGACGAAGTCGTACTGCTCTGCCGCGAGCCGCAGGCTGCGCTCGCTGACGGTCTCCGGCGTGGCGAGGCAGACGAGCTTGAACGGGACCGGGTGCGACGCGCGAGGGTGAAGGACGCGGAGAGCGTGGGCGAGGTTGAGGACGCCGGGACTGGGCAGCACAGCAGTTGTCGCGGGGGGGATGGGGGGCGATGAAGTGTTGTCAGTGCGCAGCGCGGCTGGGGAGGAGAGTGCAGCAGAGGGCTCAGCGCGAGTGAACAGACAGGTACGAGTCGGAGGTGAGGAGGGTGACGAAGGCGTACGCCATCGTCGGAAGGGAGGGAGGAACCGGACGAGAGAAGGAGAAGGGGGGTTTATAGCTCGATGAGCATCTCTCGTTCTCTGTGCTTGTCCGGCGCGAGTTCAGCGTGCGCGGGGGGGGGTGCGGGGTCGAAATCGGCAGAACCCAGATCGACACGGTGTCGAGGCAACCAGACATCCGTCTTCCGCCGTCCTTCTGCCATCGCGAGCGAAGCAGCGTCGACTGCCGCCCTGCTCTGATCGCCGCCGAGTCAAGTCGGGAGCAGCAGAGAGGATTGGCGAGGTACAGGACATAGCCGATGTGACGCTTGGTTTTCATGAGCAAGCCTGGCGCTGGCCCCTGCCAAGGCTGGCACGCGGGCTGAAGGGCAGCGACGTCGCCCCGGGTGAGCTCGCCCCTTGCTCCCCATCCTCACCAAACCACCCCTGCCAGCATGTCCAACACCTCCGGCTTCGACGACGCGACCCAGGTGCGCTCCCTTCTTTGTCCGCCCTGCTGTCCGGTCCGCAGGGGCCTCAGGAGCTGACCGGCCGTCTTTGCCCTTTCGAACCGCAAACGCCGACTCTCCCTCCCGCACGGGCTGCCCCCCCCGCGCCTGCGCAGAAGGAGCTCTCGGACTTCCTCGAGGCCGAGCAGAGCAAGGCCAAGATGCAGGCGTCGATCCACACCTTCGTGCGTTTCCTTCCCCCCTTTCGTGGGCTGCGCCCGAGAGGCGAAGCGGACGCTCGGCTGATTCGCGACGACGCGCTGCAGACGAGCTTGTGCTGGGACAAGTGCGTCCTCCCACCCTCCCTTGCTTGGCCCGCTGCGGCTCCCTGTCCCCCCCTTTCCTAGCCTGCGCTGACCCTCTCCCTCGCTCGCCCGCGGCACAGGTGCGTGACGGGCTCCATCTCGTCCTCCTTCGCCCGGGCCGAGGAGTCGTGCCTGCTCAACTGCACCGACCGTTTCCTCGACACGAGCCTGCTCATCGTCGGCCAGATCGAGAAGCAGCGGGCGGGCATGCACTGAGCGCGCCCCTCATCGCGAGCAACGCAAAGAAAGATGAGGATGAGATGGTGCTCGGTATGCGTCGCTTCTGTCGGGGGCCAGGCCAGGAAGGGGTGGCCGCGCGGTCGCGGGACGTCGACGGACGTCAAGGCTGAAGGATCCACCGCTCACCTCGGGGGACGCCGCCTCCCAAAAAAGCCGTCGGCTCCAACCAATCAGGAGGTGCTGCTTGTTCCTTCTGGCGCGGCGTGTTGCTCGGCGCCGCACATCAAGACGGAGGCGCTGGCTTTTGCTCGCAGCGTGCTGTCGAACCCGTCCGCGCTGCGCCCTTCGACACGCGTGCGAGACGAGTCATGCAGAGCAGAGCAGGCGCATGCGCATACGAAAGCGAGAAGGGAGGCAGGAAGCGGGGGGGCTGATGGAGACAGAAGGCTAGTACGACAGGAGACAGCAGAGGAAGAAGGGGGACGAAGGAGGGCTACAAGCTTCGGAGGGAGCGAGGGAGAGGAGCGGGGCTATGTGCGGTGGGCGTGCAGTGCAGGAGGGTGCGCTGCTGGAAGGCGCGACGGGGAATATGCCCGGGGATGGTCGTGCGGTCAACGCGACGGGAACCGGGAGGCGTGTCCGCCGGGTCACTGATCGAACGCGCCGCCCCCGAGCGCCGGCGCGTCGGGATGCGCCAGGCTCAGCTCATCTCGTGGTCCTGGTCCTTCCCCAGGCTCTCCTTCCGTCGATGGCCCGCGGCGAAGAACCCCTGTTGCCGGTCGCCGTCCTCCTGCACCTGCGCCGGCGCCGGCGGACCCGCCGCGTGCTCGGCTTCGCAGAACGGGCTCGCCAGCGACTCCCCCCCTGCAGCGGCGGCGGCCGGCGGCGCGCCCAGCATGGCGCCAAAGTCGAGCGGCGCGGGCCGCTGGCGGTGGGTCGGCTGGAGCGAGCGGAAGGGCGGGCTTGGGTGCGGCGGAAACGGGAGGTGGTGCGACGGCTCGCCGGTGGATGATGCCACGGGCGGCGAAGGGGAGCGCTTCGTGCGCTTTGAGCGCGGGACGAGCACCTCGGGCCCGTCGTGCAGTGCAGCGGCGACCGGCGCCGGCGCTCGGTCCAGCCGCTCGTCGAGCGCGGCCCCGAACGCGAGGAACGACCTGCTCTTGGGCGAGACGGGCGCCGAGAACGCCTGCGGCTGCCCGGAGGCAGACAGCCCGTCGAAGGCAGACGTCGAGCGCGTGAGGCGCGGCTTGGACTTGATGATGCGCGTCCCCTGCTGCACTGTTGGCTGCTGCTGCTGCTGCTGCTGCTGCTGCTCGTCCAGCGGAGGCGTCAACGGCCCCCCGAGTGGCGCAAACACGTCCTCCCCTCCCGCCGACCCCGACCCCGACCCCGAGCGCGCCTTCGCGAGCGCCAGCCCCGCAGAGACGGCGCTCTTCGCCGCCGCGGCGCGGACGAGCGGGTTGACGTCGCGCGCAGAGCTCGAGCGGCGCATCATTGTGCTCGCGCGTGTCGAGCGGCGCTCGGGCTGCGCTGCTGCTGCTGTTGCTGCTGCTGCTGCGACGGTGGTGGTGGTGGTCGTGGTGGTGGATGCTGCAGATGAGGTCTGAGAAGGACCGGAAACTGAAGGCGGAGAAGTACAGGTGTGCTGGCTGCGGGACGCGGAGGACGTCGGGGACGAGTGGGCGGTCGTGCACTGTCGGCCGAGCGCGGAGGGGGGCAACGACGGAGCGGCGGCGAGCGGCGCGCGCGACCGACCTTCCCACCGTCGTGATGCGCGCAAGTCTCGAGGTCAGCTTCATCTCCGACACGATTGCAAGCGCGACGGCCGCGAGGACGCACTCTTGGCCTTCCGCGGCTTCGACGCGTGGAGCTCGACGCCCGCCTCGAGTTCAGCACCGGACGGGAGCTCCTGAGCACCCGGCATCCCGGCACCCCCTCGCCCGCCCTTGACGGGGCTCGCAGGGCTGACCTTGATCTCGAGCCCAGCGGCAGGCTCGATCAGCGTCGGTCCCGCCTGCGCGGCATCTGCCGCGGGGGAGCGCAGGCCGTCGGCGAACGACTCGAAGCCGCTCGAGTGCGTCGGCGTGTACGAGAGCCGGCCGGCGCCGGCGCCCTGGGCGGGGTGGTTGGGCGCGCGCGAGGTCTGCTGGAGCCGGGCCGAGAGGCTGTGAGAATATATATAAAAAAAAAAGGCGGCGAGCGAGCGAGCGAGCGAGGGACAGAGGGTGTGGGCGAGGATTGGGCAAGGGGAAGGGGAACAAGCAGCGCGGGCGGGGGGAGAGTTCAGCACCGAGCGCGGATCGAGAGACCAGGGCAGCCCATGAAGCGAACGAGCGGGACGAGGGACGCACTTGAGCACCTTGCGCCGGCCCGTGCTGAGGTCGGGCCCAGCCTCGTTGAGGAAGTCCATCGACGACTGCCGGTTGAGCCCTGGCCTGGCGGCAGGCGACGGCGGGACCGCTGCGACGCGTGGGGCGGCGGCATCGGCATCGGCATCGGATGGGGGTGGGCGTGCCGGGTGGGGGTCGATGGGCGGGGGGTTGGCGAGGACGGGCGGCCGGGCGAAGGGCGTGCAGAGGTCGGCCATCAGAGGGCGGGCAACGGTGGGGTGAGGCGCGAGAGAGAGAGAGAGACGCGTCGTCGTCGTCGGGTTCTGGCCCCTCGATCGCATCCCCCGCCGTCTGGTACGACGACTCGGGGGCAGGGCACATGCATCCGACCCGGTGAACTCTAATCCCTGTCGCTCTGCGCCCGAGCCCACTGCAGCTCGCGGCCCGCCCCTGATCCCTCGCCCCGCCCGGCCGATCCTCCCAGCCCAGCTGCCGTCCTCTCCTCGCCGCCTTATTCTCTCTCTCTCTCTCCCTTCCCAACCCAGCCCTTGTCGTCTGCTCACACCGTGTCCCCCGCCGCGATGGCCCCGTTGGCGAGCTCGCGCATGAGCGCCCGGCCGCCCCAGCTCGGGCTCAACCCGTCGACCGACGACGGCGGCGGCAGCAGCAGCAGCGGGAAGGCGTTCAGGCTGCCGGGCGCACCGTCGCCCACCGCAGAGGCGTCTGCACCGGCGGCGCACGCCGGCACAAGCACAAGCACCAGCAGCACCAGGCAGGCGAGCGCAGACGTGCACGTCCTCGACAGGACGCCAGCCAGCTCGGCCGCAGGCAGCAATCCGGACCCCAAGCTGGGCAGGCAGGCCAACCGTGAGGGCAAGCTGACGGCGGTGCTCGGCCTGTGCGTTCATGTTCTCGCTTGTGCGTGCGCCTCGTGCGGGGGCGCTTTGATGAGCTGACCGTCTCCGCCATGACCCAGACCTGCGGACCCATCGCTTTCGCTTCCTTCCTCCTCGACTTCCGCGGCGATCACGAACGCGGCCGCCTCGCCCGTCCAGTCCCCGCCGCAGCTCACAAGCTCGTACCAACCCTTCGACACGCGCTTGGCGACGGCGCCCTACAGCGAGTTGGCGACGCCTGCGCCAGCCCCGACGCCCGCCGTCGCCGCTGGGCGCAAGCACTCGCGCAGGACGTCGCTCAACCTCGGGTTCGACCTGCCGTTCAGGACCCGGCTCGAGGACAAACTCGCCATCGCCGCCGGCCTCCAGCCGCCGACTGGCACAGGGTTCAGGAGCCGCATCTCCGGCAAGCAGCAGCTCGGGTTCAGCTCACAAACCCCACCAACACCCCCACCACCACCACCACCACCACCGCCTCCTCCTCCTCCTCCGCCGCCTCCTCCTCCGCCAGCGCAACACAGCCAGCCGCAGAGCTCCTACTCGTCCATGCCATACCGGCCGAGCAGCACGACAGCTGCGTCCGCCCCCCGTTCAAGCGGTCCCAAGACGCCGTCGACGCGCACGCAGCCGCCGGCCGGCGGCGCAGGGCGCGCAGAAAGCATCGTATCGTCCGACAACGGCTCGCTGGCCGGCGTCGCTCGGCGCGACTCGGGCCAGTCGAGCGCGGCGCGCGGCGCGGGGAAGGAGAGGGACCGCGCGGGAGCGTCGGGCGACGCTGCCCAGGTCGCCGGGGGGAAGAGCAAAGACAAGGACCGCAGTGCGTCTGAAGGTGGGAGCATGAAGAACCTCGTCGGGTTCCTCAAGTGGGGCGCGGGCGGGAACAGCAAGAAGGAGAAGGCGGACGAGGTCGAGCAGCTCAGGGAGGAGGAAGAGGAAGCCGCTACGCTGCACGGCGCGAGGTGCGTTGGCTACCATCGTGCTCGTCCGTGGGGTGCTATTCGCTCACCAAGCCATGCCCCCGACAATCTCTCAGCGTCAAGAAGCCGATACCGCGCTTCCAGTCGAGGGCGGCAGTCACCCATGCCTTTGACAGCGGCGGGTCGTCCTCTTTGCCCCGCTCGCACTCGACGACGTCTATGTCGTCGCGCTCTCTGCATCCGTCGTCCATCCCGCGAACAGGGTCGAACCTCGCCCCGCCGCCGCCGCCGCTGCCGCGCGCGACGTCCTCGTCGACGCTCGCCCCGCCGCTCGCCTCGCCCGTGCCGTCCGTCACGTACGTGCCGGACGACTCGCTCGACGCGCCACCGACGGAGCGCTTCCCGCGGCCTGTGGGCCTGAGCGCGGACGAGCTGCTGCTCGCGCACGCGCTGTGGGTCGCGCGCACGCTCGCGCCCTGCCCTCCGGCCGAGGCGGTCGACGCCGGCGCGCCGCCGCACCGGCTCTTCTACGTGCCTCCCGGGCAAGGCACGGTGCGCGAGGCGCGGGACAAGTGGGAGGATGCGCGCCGCGGCGAGGGGTGGGACGCCGAGCGCAAGCTCGGCTGGTGGTTCGAGACGGGCGAGCGCGTCAAGGGGTGCGACTTTGACGCGGTGATCGCGGAACGCATGGCCCGCCCGCCTGCGCGGAGGAGGTCGAGCGCGGCTGGTGCGGGGCGCAAGGGCTCGGCCGCGGCGCCGAGGATCGAGCGGACGATCCACGAGGCGCCCGGCGAGCACTACCTTCACCACCCCGACCCCCAGCAGCCACAGCAGCCGCACTACCGCTCGCCGGATGACCTCCTCGGCCGGCGCGGGTCCGACGCCGACTCGTCCCACCGCAGCTCGCTCGTCTCGGCCGCATCGACGTTCACTGCCTCCCAGTCGTCGCTCCTCACCACGCCGGTCGGGTACACCATCCCGCTCGACCCGGCCTCTGCCGCGCAGCGCAAAGACAGCGCCGGGTCGATGGGCACCCCCGTGCCGGGGGGCGAGACGGACGAGGTGCGCTTCGGTCAGTCGGCGCGCGGCATCGCCCGCAGGTCGTCGAGGACGGCCCTGCTCTCGCCGGCGTCGGCCTACTGACGCGGGTGAAGCGTCCGCCCGGGCTCCCGACCGCCCTTTATCTTCGGCACGGGACCGCTCTTATAGTTCTATAGTCTGTTTGTCGTCTTACGTGAATTCCCCCGGTCGAGGCTCCTCTGTAGTCAGCCCCTGCCGATTGCGGGCGTGTTCATATATGCGCGCGCGGACGGTGAGCCCGCGACTGCTCCCGTCCTCTGCCCGCCCTTCTTGTCCTGTCGAGGACCGGCTCGTGTCCTAGCGTTGCTCTATCTATCATCTCCTGTATGCATCATGGATGGCCGTCACCGCGGGCTGCACGGCATGCAAGGCAGGACGCGTGCCCGCGCGTCATCTCGGGAGGCGATCGAGGAACACTGGCTGCTAAGGGGCCCAGCTCAGCAGCGCGGTGTTTCCTTTTCCTCAACCGCATCGCCCTCCTCCCGACGACAGCCTTCCGCGTCCGTCCCAGCGATGGCCTACAACCCCCCGTACGGCCCGCCGCCCCAGCAGGGCTACCCCGCCCCGCCCCCGTCGACCTACCAGCCCTACGGCGCGCACAACGAGGGCGCAGGCGGGTACGCCCAGCCCCAGCAGTCGCAGTCCAACCCGTTTGCCGACCACAAGCAGCAGCAGCAGCAGCAGTACGCCGGCGGAGGTGACGGGCACGGAGGCGAGTACGCGATGAACGGCTCGCAGCCCTACGCCCAGCAGGTGCCGGCGCCGCCCCAGCAGCAGGAGCCGTACGTCGACTACTCGCAGAAGCCGAGCGAGGGCGAGCGCTTCAGGCCCAAGAAGGTCCGTTCGACCTTACGTCCCCGCTGTTCTGCCCCAGCTTCAAAGGCGCTGACGCCGTATGCTGTCGTCTTGTGCACGAGCAGAGGCTTAACGACCCGATCTTCCTCGTGCTCTTCCTGGCGACCCTCGCCGGTTGGGCCGCACTCTCTGGCATAGCGATCCACGGCTACAGCTCAACGGACGGCCTCGGCGGCGGCGTTGGACGGGGGAGGACCGGTAGCGACGTCACGCTCAACTCGTCGACGGCGTACCTGCTGTGCTTTGTCGGCGCGGCGGCCCTGTGCGTTACCTTCTACCTTGCCCGAAAACACCGCTGCAGCTGACCGTCACGACCCCTCACGTGTCACAGCGCCCTCGCAACCCTGTTCCTGATGCTCATCCGCGTTGCAACCAAGATCATCATGGAGGTGACGCTAGTTTTGAATGTCTTGGTGAACATCGGCCTGTGCGTTTCCCACCTCTTCCTCACCCCACGAGGGTTGCTGACGCCGCTCACCACTGGCAGGTGCGCCTACATGTGGTCCCAGCGCTACTACTCGGGCGCTATCATCCTCACCATCATCGCTGTCATCTCGATCCTGGCCTACTTTGGCATGCGCCGGCGCATCCCGCTCGCGCGCCTGCTGCTTCAGGTTGTGTACGTCCTTCCTGCCCTACACACCTGTCGCCCGACGCTGACCGCAATCGTTCTCTCCTCCGCAGCATGGACATCTCGAAGCACCACAAGTCGGTCTACATCGTCTGCCTGCTCGCGCTTGTCGTCCAGACGGCGTTGTCCATCTGGTTCTCGTTCACCGTCGCCGCCATCTACGTCAAGTGGACGCCTGACTCGGCCGGGTGCGACGTCAACGGCGGGTCGTGCTCGTCGGGCAAGGTCGCCGGGCTCGTCTTCTTTGCATTCTTCGCTTTCTTCTGGACGTCGCAGGTCGTCGCAAACGTCGCGCTCGCGACGCTCGCTGGCGGCGCGTACGGCGGCTGGTACTATTATGGCCCGAACTACGACGGGAAGATGCCCAAGCACCCCAACTGGCACTCGTTTGTGCGCGCGTCGACGCTGTCGCTCGGCTCGATCGCGTTCGGCTCGCTCATCGTCACGATCCTCGAGCTGCTTCGAGTGCTTTTCAACATCATCAGGCAGAACGCCTCGCAAGACGGCAACGGTTCGTCCATCTCCCTCTGCTGCTTTGCCGGGTAGGTGTGTGAGGCTGACTGTCGTCTGGGCCTGTCCGCAGTTGTCGGTGCTATTCTCGCCTGCGTTGCCTCGTGCTGCATCGGCTGCATCGAGTCGATGGTCAACTGGTTCAACCGTGCGTCTTGCGTCGTCCAGTGTCAGCGCTTGGCGAATCCGTCTCAACTCCCTTCTCCATCGCAGGCTACGCCTACATCGAGATTGCGCTGTACGGCAAGGCCTATGTGCGTTCACCAGCTCTTTCGTGTCGCAGAGATCCGTCGCTGACCTCACCTTTTCGCTTGCAGATTCCGGCAGCTAAGGACGCCTGGCGCCTGATGAAGGACCGCGGCATCGATGCTCGTGAGTCATCTGTGCGCCTTCCCGTCCCTTGCTTCGGCGCCTGACTTCTCTCTTCCCTTCTTAGTCATCAACGACAGCATCATCGGCATCCTTTTCACCTTCATGGCCTACTTTGTCGGCCTCTGCACCGCCCTCTTCGGCTACGTCTACCTCCGGGCGACGGACCCGGCGTACAACGCCGACGGCGACTACACGCCCATCATCGTGCTCATGTCGTTCTCGATCGGCCTGCAGGCCGGGCTCGCGCTCGCGCAGGCGCTCGAAGGCGGCGTCAGCACGATCTTCGTCTGCCTCGGAGAGGACCCTGCCGTGTACGTGTCCTTCAGGCCCTTCCCTGACTTTGGCACCGCTGACTCCGCTTCCCCTCCCTCTCGGAACAGCCTCGCCGAGCGCTCGCCCGCCCTCTTCGAGGAGGTCCGCCGCAACTACCCCCGTGTCGTGCAGGGCGTACCCTACCACGGCGTCTAGCCTTCCAGAGCCTTTCAATTGCATCCATCTTTTCCGAAGCTCGCATGTGTACCCCTCTTTTTTCTCCGTACTAAACTAAACCCGCTGCAGAACGCCCCCCCCCCCTCCCCCCCCCATCCTTCGGACCTGTCCATTCCGCTAAGCATGCGCCTCTCCTATGCCTTATCATATGCCTTAATCGCTTCGATACCCGTACAACATGCGCCATCGGCTGGAAGAAAGGGAGGCGCGGGAGGCGCGTAGGGAAGATCACCGCAGGGCGGCGTGCATCTTGAACTCTAGCGAGGAGAACGGGTAGTCGTCCGTGTCCACGTCGATCGTCGATCTGGAGGGTAGCGACAGCGTTTACAATGGTCGGTCAGGATGCGGCGAGCTGATGGGGGAGCGACGCTGGACGCACGGCTTGGGCCCGAAGATCTTGACGCCGCGGACGTGGGTGTCCTTGCCCGACATGTGGTTCGCAACGATCAGGATCTTGACCAGGAACGCACCGATGGGCTCCCTGCCCTCGGGGAGCAAATTGGTCAGCCGAAAAGCCCAGGTTCAGACACTTGAGGGTGGAACGCACCCTTCGTCCTCCTCGCCCTCGCCCCCCGCGCCCGCGTCGCGCAGGTCGATCGTCTGCCACCCCTCGGGCTTCTCGAACTGCGCACCCGTGACCTCGGTCAGGTCGTGTTTGCCCGTGCCCGCCTGGACCGAGATCTTCTGGGGCGTGTACGAGTCGTCCTTGACGTGCGAGAGGAGGAGGGCGACCTTCTGCGGGTCCGACGAAGGCGTGCGCGGGGTGTGCTTCAGTTGGCTGTGAGGATGGCAGCGTACACAGTCGGGGCTCACCGTGATCTGCATCAGGTGCGGGAACTGCAGCGAGATGCTATGCGGCTGAGGGCCTTCGGACCTGGTCGAGCGAGGGAGGCGACGTGTACCGCCGGCGCGCAGCCAAGCGGAGGGAGAGGCAAGGAGATCAGCTTCCTGCTGTCCTCGCTTTGCCGGAGAAGACTGCAAGACGCACTGCCAGAAGACATCCTCGCTGCTGTCCTGCAGGCACTCGACGCCGTAGCCGTACTTGTGCGACGAGACAGACCAGGCGGCGAGCGTGCCGATCTCCTTCGCGTCTGCGCACTCAATACAAGGAAGTCAGCTCGGTCACAGCTACCCCAGACACGCCCCAGCAGCCCTTCGCCGCGGTCAGCGTAAGCGGAAACAGGTTACGGGTGTCTGGACTGACCTGTCGGCAGCCCTTGTGTCGCCATGCTCGTCGTTGCGAGCCAAGATGCGTTGTTGTTGCTGCAGCCCATCCTCCAGTGTCTCCGTCCCGATTTTCGACTTGCAGCCGCTGACGCTCACCATCCCATCCGACCCAGCATGAGCTCGTTCCGCCGCATCAAGCCGTCGTCGACGCCGGCCCCGCCCGTCGGGTCGCTCGCATTCCCCGCGCTCGCCCTGCCACACATCTCGACCGGCGTCGCTTCGCTCGACGACGTGCTCGCGCCCGGCCAGCCGCTCTCGTCCGCCCTGCTCGTCCGCACGCCCGACGGGCACTCGGCCTGGGCCAAGCTCGTCGAGCGCTACTGGATTGCACAGGGCCTCGTTAGCGGGCAAGGAGTCGTCATCGTCGCTGGTCCCGGGGAGGGCGAGGAGCTTGCGCAGGGCATGATGTGGGACGCCAACGCAGCCAGGGCTGCCTCCTCGTCTGCGGACGCGTCCGAAGCGTCAGGCGCGGAGAGCGAGGGCGAGGACGTGCTCGGGGACGACGAGGTCGAGGCCAATCGCACAAAGATCGCATGGCGCTACGGCGGCCTCGGCAAGTTCAAGACAACGGTCGACAGCTCATCCTCGTGTGAGTTGGGTGCTTCCCGTCTCTGCGTCCCTCTCGTCCCAGGCTGATGCCCTGCCTCTTTCGGACTGCAGCCAACAGCTTCAACTACAACCTGGCGCTCACAAGCATCATTCCTCCGTCTACGCTTTCAAGCCTCGTCACAAGCGGACAACTGTCGTATCTACCTGTCAAGCCGTCCCGAAAAGGCAAGGGCAGGAGCCTCGACGTCGAGACGGAGCTAGGCCGCATCCTGAACGAGCTGCACAGCATCGCTGAAAACGGAGAGTATGCGTGAGTGTAGCTCTCATCTCTATGTGAGTGTACAAGTCGAGCTGATGATCACTCCATTCACAGGCACGCGTCCTCGTCGAAGCAACCTCACCGCGCGCTGCGCATCGTCCTGTCCAATCTCTTCTCGCCCTGCTGGGGCGACGTGTCGCATCCCGTGAATCTTGCGCATTCCTTGCGTCCTTCTGCAACTGCTGACGCCGATACGAACGCTCCTTGCAGAGCATGTTCCGCTTCCTCATGGGCTTGCGCGCGCTGCTGCGCTCTTCAAGGTCGGCTGCGCTCGTGACGCTCCCACCACACCTGTGTCGCGACAAGATGCTGCTGGAGCGGTTAATGTGGGCGGCGGACGGTGTGATAGAATTAGAAGGGTTTGGCTGTGAGTCTGGGCGGCGGTCTGTCTGCCGTGCTTGCTGGGCCTCCGCTGACTGCCCTTTGCGCGCAGCGGATCCTGTCCTCCCGGACCTCTTCTCGCATCATCACGGCCTCATCCATGTCCACCGGCCGTTCAACCTTCACTCTGTTGCCCCTCCTTCGCTCAAGCTCTCGACGCTCGTCGGCGGCCGCGGCGGGCAGAACAACCTCGCGTTCAAGCAGAAGCGCAAAGCGTTCGTCATCGAGACGCTGCACCTCGACGTCGAGGGCGGCGTCAGCGAGCGTAGGACGACCGCACCGCCTTCCATCACCACCTCGGTCAACGCGACCGCGGCAGGACATGACCACTCGGCGCACGCGCACGACGCGAGCGGCAGCTGCACGCACGAGCACGACGCGCCCAAGGCGGGCGGCAGGGTGACGATCGAGATGCCCGAGGTGGCGAAGGAGGTCGCAACGCTCGCGGCGGAGACGGTCGAGCAGAAGGTCGTCAGGCCCATCAAGTCGGCGCTCAAGAAGAAATCGGTCGGCTTTGCGATGGACCCCTCCAAGCCGGAGCTGTACGAGTTCTAACATGGCCATTGCCGTCCGTCGTGAGAGACACCGTCTGCGAGTATCTGGTCACTTGAACTGCTGCTAGCGGGACTTCTTGGGGGGGGGGGGGGGCACGAGAATGGACTCGAGAGTGATGTGATGCCTGCGCACGACGACGCACCGGACTCGCGCGTGGCAGGGGACGAGGGCTGAGGCAGCGCCCACCGTTGCGACGCTCATCCATCATCCCATCCCACGCTTACACGCACGCACGCCAGCCGCCCTACACGCCAGTGCGAACTGCTTTGTCGCCTGGTCCATCTCGTCTGTGAGTCGGCCTCGGTCCGCCCTTCCTCCGACGCGCTGCAGCGAGATCGAGGGCTGAACCTTTCGACTATGCCTCGCTCTGCTTCCTGCCAGCAACCACTGGTTAGAAGAGCAAGGAGTCGCTCCGTCCCTCGTCCAGCCTCTTGCATAGACGCTCCGCCCGTTCCATGGCGAAGAAGAAGAAGTCCGCTCTGCCGGCCGTCAGCAGGTCCGTTCTGAAGTTCGAGCTTCGCCGCGCCTGACCGCTGAGGCTGACCTCTTGTCCCGCAGAGGCTTCGCGACAACTTCAATTGCGAAGAAGCCCCAGCCCGTCGTCGCCGTCGAGGACAAGGCTGAAGAGGAGCTCGCGCCGGGTGTGGACCCAGCGGGCAGCGGAGGGGGAGAAGGAGGAGGAGGAGTAGGAGGGGAGCGCGCGGCCGACGCCGGTGCAGGCGAGGATGGCAGCAAGAAGCCGACTGAGGAGGAGGACTGGGAGAAAGAGGAGGGCTTCCTACAGACGCTCGTCGACAAGCTGCAGGAGAAGGTAGACAAGGAGATCGCGAGGACGCTCAAGGTCCGTCGGCTCCGGCAGCCGCTCGCTTGCACACGTCGCTGACCGCAGGGCCCTCTTGCTTCACAACTCGCAGACCATAGACTTCGAAAAGCGCCAGTCCAAGGCGCTATCGACGCTCGACATCTCGGACGACGCGCGTGAGCGAGCGCTGGCCCTTGCGCTACAAGCAGACGAGGAGGATATCAGCAGTGCGTGCCCGTGTTCCTGCTATCCAGTGCCGCGCTGCGCGTCTGAATCAACTAAACTCGTCCTTCGCTAAGCCTCGACTCTGGCTCACTCTGACACGGACAAGGCCCTGCTCAAGCTGGCCATCACACATGGTGTCCTGCTGAAGCTGGGCTTCGGTAAAGAGCGCGTCATCGAGTGCCTGAAGGCGCTGGGCACAAGCTGGGACCTGGAGGATGCGCTCGACTGGGTGAGTCCAGGTTTAGGACTTGCTAGCACAAGATTGAGCCCTGCTGATCATCCCATTCAATCTATCCAGCTTTACTTGCACTGCTCTGAGGATGAGATCCTGCTGCAAGGCGATTGGACCGTCAAGGGTGAGCTTTGCCTCACCCCATCGCGTCAGCGCGCCCTGCTGACGCAAAAAGCTGCAGTTGTGTCGCCGCCTGTTGCACCGACACCTTCAACTCCGGCTCCAGTGACCCCAGCACCTCCCTCTCGACCGCAAACTCCTCCTCCTCTGACCACACCCCTATTGTCGCCCACCCTGAGCGCCACGCCAGCTCGCGACCCTCTTCTCTCGCCCTCGCATGCCCCGCCCAGACGCTCTCTTTTCGCTTCCGCCGAGGGCGACGAGTCCAGCTCGGACGAGGAGGAGATCATGCCCTCCATCGAATACGCTAAGCTCCGGCTCAAGCTCGACGCCATCATCGGCACGCCCGCACCCAAGGGCAAAGTCAAGGGCGCGAAGAAGAACGCCAAACCCAAGCCTGCCATGGTCGTCGTTGAGCCTGAAGAGGCTAAGAAGATCCGGAAGCGCATGGAGGTCCTCAAGTCCATGTATCTCTTCCAGAAGGACGAGGCCGGTGCGTACTCTCGCAGGCTTACGCTCCGCTGATGGCCCGCTGACGGTGTCTTCTGCAGAGATCGAGTATAAGACGCTTAAATCGGCCCAGGAGGCCGAGGAACTCAAAGCGCGTCTTCGAGGGGATGCCGCCCTGCCGACGAGTACCAATGGCGCTGCCAACACTCCCTCTGCGTCGAAAGAGGGCGAGGCGCCTCCTCCTGCCGACCCGCAACCTGCGCTGCCGGTCGAGGGCAAGTCAAACAGCATCCTCGACCAGTCCGAGGAGGATGGGGACGCTCCTGACGGCCTGTCAGCTGTGCGTCACCTCTCGGCTTTGATGGTAGGTCTTGGCTGACAACAACATTTCCCTGCAGCTTTTCGAGCAGACGGAGCTCCAGGAACCAGCGTCGAACGAGCCCGCACTTCCTACCCGCTCTCTTCCACTGCCAAAGCACTACACCGCCTCAACCGCCGCACCGAAGACGACCCTCCAGGCCGTCGCTGTCAAGCTTGACCGCTTTTGCCTCATCGATTACACGACGCTCAGCGCTTCGTTCCGCGCTGCGCGCGTTATGCTCAAGATTCGTTGGGCCGACAAACGTGAGCAGATCTGGTCGATGGACGACCTCGGGTGCAGTAACGTTGCCGAGGCCGAGTGCTACGTCGCGACGCTCGCACTGCACGAGATTATCGCCGTGGAGGGCAAAGGCGACAAGGGCGTTTGGCGCTCCTTTCCTCCAGCCTACCGCGATCTGTGGGACGAGCTCGAGAACAAGCGCAAGGACTCGCTCGACAAGGAGCGACGAGCGATCTGGGCTACGCTGCGCGCTATCGTGGAGGCCAAGTACCCGCCGGACGCACCTTCAGAACCCGCACCGGAACCAACAGCGAAGCCCGCTAACGGCGACCTCATCCCGGGCTTTGCCTTCCTTCCGCCACCACCCAAGCTAGAAGAGCCTGAGGTTGTCGATCCGGTCTCGCTCCAGCTGCAGCAAGATTTTGCTCGCCGACAAGCAACCCCTGCCTACCAGCGGATGTTGGCGAGTCTTGCATTTCGCATCTCCACACTCACGGTCGACTGACTTCCCCTTCCCTCTGTCACGGCGCAGGAATCGCGCGATACGCTTCCCATCGCCGCGTACCGCGAGAAGATCACATCGGCGCTTGAAACATCGCAGATCCTCGTTCTCAGCGGGGA
Organism: Cystofilobasidium ferigula; assembly: GCA_014825675.1. NCBI lineage: Eukaryota > Fungi > Basidiomycota > Tremellomycetes > Cystofilobasidiales > Cystofilobasidiaceae > Cystofilobasidium > Cystofilobasidium ferigula. The sequence goes on from MVAM01000024.1 coordinate 44,215, forward strand.
GACTGGATGGTATGTCTGCATGCGGCTTACACCAACGCCTGCGCTGACCCTCCAACGCCTGTTCTGCAGCGGAAAGTCCACCCAGCTCCCTTCCTTCATCCTTGAGGACCAGCTCTCGCGCGGCAAGCCCTGTCGGATCTACGTCACGGAGCCCCGGTGCGTCCTCTGAGATGGACTCTCCTTTGAGCGGGCAAAATCTGACCCTCGTTTCCAACCATAGACGAATCTCGGCCATCTCTCTTGCGCAGCGAGTTTCGCAGGAGCTCGGCGACGCGCCTGGCCAGGTGGGCTCGATGTCGTCCATGGTCGGCTACTCGATTCGTCTCGAGAGCTGCACCTCGAGGAACACTGTACGTCGCAGCATCTCCTACCTTACGTGCAGCAGCGCTAATTTTCTTGCTCTGTGACAGCGCCTCACGTTCGTCACCAACGGTATCGCCCTACGCATGCTCGAGAGCGGCTCTGGCGGTGGAGGAGGCAAGAGCACCGCCTTCGACGAAATCACAGTGAGCTCGTCTAGCGCAACTGATCGTCCGCGTACGGAGTGATTGACCCGCTTCTTTTAGCACATCATCGTTGACGAGGTTCATGAGCGGTCCATCGAGTGTGCGTTGTTGGTTCCCTGCTTCAGCCGACTTGCAGTTCTCACTTTTCCCTTCTCCTCGCGCAGCCGACTTCCTTCTCATCGTACTCAAGACGCTTCTCGAGCAGCGGAAGGACCTGAAGTAAATAACACCTTCCCCTCTGCTTTAAACCTTGCTGACCTCGTCTGGGCTTCTCAGGGTCGTTCTGATGAGTGCCACGGTCGACGCGGAGAAAATTTCGGCCTTTTTCGGCGGCTGCCCTACGCTCTCTGTTCCTGGGCGCACCTTCCCCGTCAACCGCTTCTTCCTCGAGGACGCCATCGAGTTCAGCAAGTGGTTCATCAACGGCGACTCGCCCTACGCTCGACGCTGTTCGTAACCTCATCTAGGTTCGCCGCTCCCCTCATCCGGACTGACCCATTGCCTGTGGTGGCGCTGTAGACGGCAAGTACCAGACCAAGAAGCCGGCTGTCGACTGGAACGAGGATGTCATCGTCCCGCAGGACGATGATGATGACGAGCCGAAAGCGGAGGCCGCACCTGTCAAACTCGAAAAGAAGTACGGGCCCAAGACGGTTGCGACGGTCAACAAACTGGACGAGCGCCTGATCCCGTACGACCTCGTGCGTTTTTCCCACTATCCTCCACTAGTCCTCCTTCAGCTGACAAATACGCTGGCAGATCATCCGCTTGCTCGAGCGCCTCTGTTTTGAAGACCCAGCCTACGCCCAGTACTCAGCATCCGTGCTCATCTTCATGCCTGGCCTGTGCGTTTTTCGTTCCTTCCTGCGTTTTTACTCAAGCTGATCTTGGCGTCTTCATAGAAACGAGATCCGGCGGCTCAACGACATGTTGCAGGAGCACCCCTCCTTTGGCAGCGCCGGCTTCATCGTCTTCCCGCTGCACTCGAGGTGTGCACCTCCTGCTTTTTCATTCCTGATTACAACTGACGGTAGCTTGTCCCCCCCCCCCCCCTCACCCCCTCCCCTCTTCCCCCCTTTTCCCACAGCGTGTCGTCGGAGGGGCAGAGTGCCGTCTTCAACACTCCTCCGCCCGGCGTGCGCAAGATCGTTATCGCGACGAACATCGCCGAGACCGGTGTTACCATCCCGGACTGTGTCTGCGTCATCGACTCTGGCAAGCATCGTGAGATGAGGTGCGTTGTACGGCTCCCCTATCGCCGGCGGGTGACGGTGCTGACAGCGCGCGAACGTCGCACAGATTCGATGAGAAACGGCAGATCTCCAAGCTCGTCGAGACCTGGGTGGCCAAGAGCAACGCCGCTCAGCGCCGCGGTCGAGCCGGCCGAGTGCAGGAGGGTCTCGCCTTTCACCTCTTCACAAAGCTGCGGCACGACACGCAGATGCAGGACCACCCCTTGCCCGAGATGCTGCGCCTTTCGCTGCAGGACCTCGCCCTGCGCATCAAGATCCTCAAGGTCAAGATGGGTGGCTCAATTGAGGAGGTCCTGTCGAAGGCGCTGGATCCGCCGCTTCCGCTCAACATCCAGCGAGGTCCGTCTAGCCTGCTCTCGTACGCTTCCTCATTGTGCTCACCTTCTTGAACGTTGTAGCCGTTTCGAGTCTTGTCGAAGTCAAGGCACTGACGGTTAACGAGGACATCACGCCGATGGGCCGTCTCCTGTCAAAGCTCCCCGTTCGTTTTTTCTTCCACTTTGGCAAAAAGAGCCTGCTGACCCTTGCCGTGTGCCTTGCAGATGGACGTCCACCTCGGTCAGTCCATCCGCCTAGACCGCCGTCTGTTGAAAGGACATCCCGCTGACTGTGCCAATTGCTCCTTGCAGGCAAGTTCCTCCTGACGGCCGCGCTCTTTAAGTGTCTCGACCCTGCCCTCACGATTGCCGCCACCCTCAACGCCAAGTCGCCCTTTGTTGCGCCGTTCGGCCTCGAGCACGAGGCGGACCGCATGAAGCTTTCGTTTAAGACGGACAACTCAGACTTCCTCACGATCCACAACGCGTTCGCAAGCTGGCGCCGGGCGTCGGCGAACCCCAACTTTGTCCGCCAGTTCTGCCGCAAGAACTACCTGTCGCACCAAAACCTTCAGCAGATTGAGGAGCTCAGGCAGCAGCTCTACTCGTCCGTCCCGCACAACTGAAAGATCACCAGATGTTGCTGACCGTGTCGAATCATCCGCAGGTACCTCGTCGACTCAGGCTTCATCGACGTCACGGACGAGCAGAAGGCAATCATCAGCCGGTGGGTCCTTCTCTTTCTTGCTATCGTGTCAGCACAGATCACTGAGAGTCTCTCTCGTGCAGCGCTCGCTACTCGCGTCGAGGACCTCGCTTCGTGCCCATCCCCGCGGCGCTGGACGTCAACTCGGAGGACCCCCACATGGTCAGCGCGGCGCTCGCATCAGGTCTCTTCCCCAAGATTCTCTCAATCGACCCCTCGAGCGGCCAGCTGCGGACGTTCAGCAACAACCAGCCGGCCGCCATCCACCCGAGCTCGGTCAACTTTCGCATCAAGCCCATCGACCGGGCGCAGGAGTTCGGCACGCACCACCTGGCGTTCTTCACCATCATGTGCGTATCGTCAGTTGCCTCAATCCAGCCGTACGCTGACGGGCTGCTGTATTTACAGGCACTCGAAGAAGCTGTACGCGTGGGAAACGTGCCCAGTCGACGACCGCGCGCTCATCCTGCTGTGCGGCGACTCGGAGTTCAGGGTGAGCTTCTCGGGACAAAGAAGCAGAGTGTGCATCAACTGAACCTTTTTTCGTCATCTCAGCTCGCATCGTCGTTCCTCCAGCTTGACCGCAAGCTCAAGTTCCAGTCGACGCCCAAGACGATGATCGCGCTCAAGCACCTCCGCACGCAGCTCAACGCCGTTATCAACACCAGGATGCGCGGCAAGGAGATGACGGAGCGGCAGCTGCAGTGGTGGGAGCTGGCGCTCGAGGTTCTCGGCAAGGAGCTGTCCCCGAAGGACACGCTGGTCGTGAGCGCGGGCGTCGGCCAGAACGGCGCTGTCGACAAGCGGACGATGGCGCTCCCGGCCTGACTGAGCGCCGGTCCGGCCGCCACCCCTTGCTACATCCCTATGTAATCCCACTCCGTCGACCAGGCCGTTGTCGATGTATCATTCATTCCATGCCCCGCTGTGCTATCGTTGTCAAAGCAGCACTTCCTGAGCTGCATGGAGTGGACCGGCATGAGTGCGCAGCACGGATTCATCCCGACGGAGGTGGCCCGGACGCGACTGGCCAGCCATCATCCCCCTCGTCTTCGTGATTCTTGCAACCCCTCTTCTCCCCAGCGCCTGACCTCGCAGCCACTAGCATGCTCGTGCAGCAGAGCAGCGTCCGGATCGCACCCCGTCGCCCGCGCTCAACTCCGACTTTCCTGCTTCGCCTCGCTTCCGATACACCATCGTCCGAGAGGTCATCCACTCGATGCAATTGTATCGAGGCCAAATCCTCTTCGTCACTCACCCGCAAACGATGTTCGAGTTCGTGATTGACATGCGCCGCGCGGGGTACGAAGAGGGCCCCTCGATCCTCACGACGTGCCTCTCACAGGTCGGCAACCTAGCTTACACCGGCACCAACGTCGTCGACCGATATGATAACGCCGCCATTATGAAGCGCATGGAGTGAATGTCAGGTTCGGCGGTGGCATGGTGTTGCCGTCGGACGACGGCGGCAGCATGAGTCATCCAACGACCTTTTCACGAACACTTTTGCGACTGAAGCCGAGGCAAGAAGCATCTGGCATACAGACACAATACAAGCCGACCCTCCCCTCTGCCTCTGCCGAGCGCATCTACTTGCACTTTTGCGCGACAATGTTGGGGCCGAACTCCTCCCACTCCTCCTTGCTGATCCAGAGCTGGTGGAACGTGCCCAGGCTCGCGAGGATCGAGCCGCCGAGCCACGAGCTGAAGCGCCGCTCGACGCCGTGTCCCGGAGACTGGATGCGGACCTTTTGCTGTAAGAACGCACGCGCAAGACGTCGGTGTCAGTCTGGCAGGAGCGATGCGACAGGAGAAAAAGAGGCGGGACGGACACCTGGGAACATGACGCTGAGCTCAAAGTTGAGCCTGTCGTTGAAGCCTGGCAGTAGCGACCCGCCGCCAACGATGACGATGCTCTGGAGCAGGTTGGCGCGGACGTCGACGTCGCACGTCATGAGCGACTCGTGCACGAGCTGCGCGACCGACACCATCTCGCTGTAGGCGCGTGAGTTGGGCGTCGAGGGCACCGCTGCTTGCGCAGCCGTCGGCTGCACCGCCTGCAAATGGAAAGTCTAGTCAGCGTAAGCCTCGAAACTAGAGGCAAAAGGACGCACCGGGTTGATGTAGCGCGTGTCGTACAAGGCCTCGCACAGCTTGAAGCGTTCGCTGCCAAAGTGTGCGTTGTAGCCGTCCGGGAACTCGAACGGCTTTGTCGGTCGCTGGGAGATGGCACTGTATGATGCAGGGACAGCTTCAGTGCGTCGGTAGAAGCGGTAAGCGCGTGATGGGAGCGGGACGCACCGCTCGTCGTAGCGCAACTCAAACACCGTCCCCGTCGCCTCGGTGAACTGCTCGACGACGCGGCCCTCCGCCCACTCCCGCCAGCTCGCCGTCGTCCCCGGCAGCCTATCCTCCCTGACGTTGAACCTCGGCGGCGCGCCGGCGGGCGTCGGCACGCGGTCCTTGACGAGCTGAGTCGGCGTGAGCGACAGCGGGAACGCACGCTGCGGCGGCTGCGGCGTGCGCAGGAAGGCGGCCGCCTGGTTGTGAATGAGGTCGGTGCCTGACGGCTGGCGCTTGGTGCCCGAGCGCAGGACGTAGCCCTCGATCACGGGCGTGACGACGGTCGACTCCCGGCCGAGGTCGACGACGAGCGCCGTGCCCTTCCCGCTGCCGAACGCAGACAGCACGCCGTTGCACGCCGTGTACCAGGCCGGTACGTTCTCCTGCTCGAAGAAGAGCTCGGCCATGAGCGTCCGCTGCGACGCGGGCGTCCAGCTCGGCTCCGACGTGAGGATGGGGTGATCCGCAGGCGTCGACGATGCCGGCGGTAGACGCAGGGAGTGGTGAAGCACATGCGACACAAGCGGCGGCAGCGCAGCAGGATCCGTTACTAAAGCCAGCAGTAAGTTGTCAGTACGTGCGTACATGGCAAGCAGGAAGGCCCGAGGCGTCTGCGTAGCCAGCGGCCTGCGGAGGGAAGGAGAGGTCGCACCGATGCCGTCCTTGAACACGTTGCCCACCTCCATCCCCTCGCGCCAGATACCCGCCCCACCCTCACCAACGTAGTACTTGCGGACCTTGCCGCTCTCGCTCGCGCCCTCTGCAGGCGGCGCGTCGACGTCCTTGTAGCCGTAGAAGGAGGGCACGACGGCCTTGGGCGTGTCCTCACCGGCATAGCCCGCACGCGTCGTGTGCGATCCAAAGTCGATGACGATGGCGGAGACTGTAGCATGAGCGCACCTGGCCGGTCAGCGAGCTGCGGTAGGGCACCGGCAGGGAGAAGGTTGGCGACGGACCTTCGTCTGGAAGAGCAGGCGCACGCGACGAGGGCAGCAACGCGGGGAGCAGCAGTAGCAGGATCAGGATCAGCGTCAGTCCTCACAGCTGCGGCAGCACTTGAGGGCAGGCGGACGACGCACCTCCTCCGTAGGTGACCATGCTGCAGGACCTGCTGTTGCTGTGAAGGAGGAGGAGGACAGTAAGTTGTAGGCGAGGTCGGCGTTGCTGCTTGCTCTCAGCCTCCCCCGACGACCATCTGCACCCGTCACTTCACTGCAAGCATGCCGACCCCCACGCCAGCGTCGGGTGCGCTCCATGCCGACCTCCACGTCGCCTACATCCAGTCGCTGTCCTCGGTCCGTCCGGCCGTGCTCGTCTCCCCTGCGTCGAACTCGCTTCGCCCCGGCCGGCCTGCGCGGCACGAGCTGACCCCTGCCTCCCCGACCCTTTGCTCGCGCTCCTGCAGCCCCTGGACCTAGCTTACCATCTGTCGGACCACATCCGGCTGAACGGGACCTACTGGGCGCTAATGGCGCTGTACATCCTCGGCCGGGAGGACGCGCTCGATCGGGACGAGATGGTCGCCTGGGTCAGCTCGTGCTGGGACGACAAGGCCGGTGCGGCGCAACGCAGCCTCTTTGACGACGGCGTGTGCTGACAGCTCTGTATGCGTGCTCGCAGGCGCGTATGGAAGCGCCCCTGGGCACGATGCGCACGTCCACTCGACGCTCTCAGCTGTGCAGATCCTGCTCATTCAGGGCCGGGAGGACCTCATCCCCAGGGAACGCGTCCTCGCCTGTTCGTTCGGCTGCCCGCTGCTCTGAGACCCGGTCCTGATCTGACGTCTTTCATCTCTTGCCAGACGTCCAGTCCCTCGCGCATCCGTCTGGCGCATATGCAGGCGACCCCTGGGGCGAGACCGACACGCGCTTCACATACATCGCCCTGCAACTCTTCTCGCTCCTCGGCGCGCTCGACCGCGTCGACAGGCCCAAGACGATCGCATACTTCCGCCGGTGTCGCAACTATGACGGCGGGTTCGGGAGCGATGAGGGCGGCGAGAGCCACGGCGCACAGGGTGGGTCGCGCACCTGCCTACTACCCGACTCATGCTCGCGGCTGACTCCTGCGCTCCTGCACCCCATCAGCCTTCGTCTCGACAGCGGGACTCGCCATTCTTGAAGTTCTGCAGGAGGAGGTCGACATTGATCTTCTGGGCGGCTGGCTGAGTGAACGGCAGTTGCCTTGCGGGGGGCTGAACGGCCGGCCCGAGAAACTCGAGGATGTGCGTCGTCCACTCAACTTATCCATTACAAACGCCAGCGTTGCTGATGTTTTCTGCGGACCTTGCGCAGGTGTGCTACTCCTTCTGGGACCTTTCGGCGCTCGCGATCCTCCAGCGACTGGGCTGGATCGACCAGGAGGCGCTCATTGGCTTCATCCTTTCCACACAAGTGTGCCCTCAACGTCTGACTATGCACTTCGATTCTCTCTGAACGCTGTTTGCGTCCCTTTGCAGGACCCAGACGGCGGCGGCTTCTCCGATCGGCCGCAGAACCAGGTCGACGTCTTCCACACGTGCTTTGCGCTCGCCGGGCTCGCGCTCGTCGGCTTCGACGGCCTCGCGCGCGTCGACCCGGTGTACTGCCTGCCCGAGGCGCTCGTGCAGGGGCGCGGGGTGGAGCGGGCGTGGGAGAGGGTGACGAGGGGTGCGCAGGGGGAGAGGAACGAGCGGGCGCGCAGGGCGAAGGAGGCGCGCAGCAGGTAGCATGTTTCGTTTGCGACGGCTGGTTCTCTGCGGCTGCATCAGGAGTGAGCGACGGCCGACCGATGCTCCTCTCCTGCGAGACCGGCCGCACCCGAGGCACGCCTGCTGCCCTGGGTGAGGTCGTCCGAGTGCATCCTTGCGAGGGCGAACGAAGAATCAAAGGGGCCGACGTCGGAGTTGCAAAGTGGCGTTGGGCTGCGATCCGCGCCGGCGGGGCAGGGGGGATCAGCCGGGACGACGACGATGGCCGATGAGCAGACGACCGACCGCGAGCCATCTCTGCCGAGCGCGCTTACGGCCTGGCGTCTAGTTAGCTGACCCTTCTTCCGATGCCGTTGACCCTTCTCCCCCCACCCGACCTCCTCCGCCTGCACTCGTCCCTCCGCGGCCACCGCCCCAGACGACGTCACTCGCACGATGGCTCCCCCCTTCTCCTCCTCCTCCTCCTCCTCGCTCGCCTCAACAGGGCCTGCCGTTGGCGGCGCGCTCGAAACAAGCATCGACGGTCCCCCGCTCGTTCCGGCGGCCGGCTCCGTCCTCCTCCGCAGGGGAAGGTCTTCCTCGACGAGCGAGGGTGTGCACCCCAACCTCAGGCCAGCAAGTCAAGCCGCAGGCTCGCCTTCGTCCAACGGCCGCGGCTCAAGCTCGCCCGAGGATACGTCCAGTGGCAGCGACTCGTCCTTGCCGCCCGTCGTGCGCGACTCGAGGGACCAAGGGGTTGATCTGGCGGAGAGGCACCTCGGCTTGGGTTTGAACTTGGGTGAGCTCTTTTCACCTCGGCTTGCTCTCCCCTCCTTCCTTTCGTGCAGTGAGCATCAAACTGATTCTCTTCCTTGCTTTCAATACAGCAGGAAAGTCGAACGCAACCGGGCTGCAGCGACGGCGCACCGACCCGCTCGCGCTCCTTCGCAGGCCGCCCGCGCCGACGGACGCGCCCATCCCCGTCCGCCTGCGTGCGTCGCGCTTCATCCAAGATCCGGCCTCACCCTTCCACAGGCGGTGCGTCGGGCCGTCGTCCAGCGAGCTGTCGACGTCGCCGCCGTCGGGCGGCTCGGGACTGTTCGGGGCGGGTCTGCCCTCGGTCGGCGCGGCGTCGGTGAGGCCGTCCGTGAAGAAGATGCCTACGGCAGGGACGGCGCTCCCCTGCACGATGGAAAGCAGGCCGGACCTACCGCCTTCGAGCTAGATGGCGTTCTGGCGAGCGAGCGCGCACCGCCGCAGCTCGTCGGTCCTCATACACGCAACAGGCCGGCAGGCGCCTTGACGACGACGGACGGACTGATCATCTTAGACGCGCGCCCGGGCCTGTCACACACGACATCACAGGCCAAGTCGCGCGCACCAGAGGTTTTCTTTTGGGGGGGAGGGATGGGATCTAGCCTCGACATCTGTAATCTACCCTGCTGTTGTACTCTTCACGACTGCGCTATAGAACATGACGATACCCCGGGCCATCTCTTGTTTCCGCTGAGACGATAATGACCCTGCGCAAAGTTCATGGGTACAATCCGAGAGTGACGGGTCGAAGGTAGATACAGTGGCGAGAAGAAGGGGTGAAGTGGGGGTAAGAAATAGAGCGGGCGGGATGAGCAGCTTCACACTCGAGGCTCAGGCGATGGGCACGCGCGAACCAGCATACTTGGGGCGCGAGCCGCTGCCAGCGCCGACGGCGTCGAACGAGCCGGGGAGGGCGTTCGTCGACGTCGTGTTGCTGCCGCCGGCCTGCTGGATCGCGATGGCCGGGCAGTCGGGCGCCGTCAAGTTCTGGCCGTACTTGGCGCCGTAGTAGATGATCACGCCGCTGAAAGAGCGAGGGAAGAAAGAGGAGGGGTCAACACGCGTCTCGAGGAGCAGGATGGGCAGACACGCACTTGGTCCATCCGAAGCCGGTCACGACCTCGTACTCGCCGCCGCCGCCGGCAGCGTCGATCTGCGTCGCGTCGAACTTTTCGAAGTGCAAGCCGGTTGCGACGGCCGAGGTACTGGTGACGTTGAGCTGGTCGGCGGGAAGGGCCTGGAGCAGGCCGGGGATGTTGCCGCCGGTCGAGTACCACGAGCAGAAGGCGCTCTCCATGTAGCGCTGCACGACCTCGAGCTCGAGCGCATCGCGCCAGTTGGTGCCGTTCTCAACCTCGTGCGGCTCGATCGTCGCGTTGGGGTTCAGCAGCCCGGGCTGGGGCGGCAGGTCCGTCTCGTTGAGGCCGAGCTGGCCCTCGGGGATGAGCGACCAAAGCGAGCCGTTGGACACGAGCGCAGAGTAAGCCGTGGTCGTCACGTTCTCAGGCAGGTTAGCCAGCCCCTCCGAAACGATGTACTGGTGCGGCGGCCAGGCGTTGAGGTCCCAGTTGAGGTTCGCGTTGATGAGCGTCGCCGGCAGCGAGCCGTTGTAGCGCGCGAGCAGGTAGTTGATGCCCGAAAACGCCTGCTGCGCGACCGTCTCGTTGGTCTCGACCTCGGGCGGAATAATGTCAAGCCAGTAAGGATAGAAGCCGGCAAGGGTGAAGCGGTCGCTGCGCTCGTTCGAGGTTGTGTTCTGCGGCGCGCAGAGGGAGACGCAGCAATCAGCAAGGGCACGGAGCAGGGCGGCAGCCAGGCCGGACGCACGAAGTCGTAGTAAGCGACCTTGTCGGCGTCCCACATGAGGTCAAATAGTGCAGCCTTGCCCTTCTCTCCCTGCTGGCGGTGGAGGTTGGCGCGGGCAGTGGCATTGTTGCCCGTGGACGAGTTGACGGACGCGTACTGGTCGTACAGGTCAGCGAGCGTAAAATGGTTGGCGGTGAGGATTGCATTCAGGTCGACGGGGATGATGTTGCGGACGCTGCGATGGGGAAGTTGGCAGATTGTCAGCATCCGAATGAGCGAAGGTGGGCTCGGCGAGAACTGACTTGAGCGAGCGCAGCGCCTCGAGCGGGTCGCTCAGGTTCTTCAGCGGCTCCTTGCACCAGCGAGAGCTGTAGTCCCAGCCCGACTCCGCGCCGCTTGCGAGCTCGGCGTATAGGTCCTCGGCCTGCGACTGGTTCAGGGCTGGCTGCGCGTAGTGGACCGTCTCCCAGTCCTCAACGTAGCCTTCGGGTCGCGGGGCGGTGTTAACGAAGACTGCGAAATGGGGGAGTGAGGAAGCAAGCATCAGCACGCGGCACAGCCTCCAGGCTGATCGCAGAGGGGCGGACCGTCAAAGCGAGCGACGTCGTACGACGTGTTGGTGTAGGGCGAGGTGACGGAAAGGGTGCGGTTGGTCGACCACCACTCGAACTCGGCATCGGCGAGGGGCAGCGCGCGCTCGAGGATCGACGTGTCGTTCGTGTACTCGACGTACTTGGCGACCATTTGCGTAAAGACGGGTGGCTGCGAGCGGTTGAGGTACTAGGCGCGCAAGGGCTCTCTCCGATCAGTAGAGGTTCTCCGAGTCGAGGACATGACGGACAAGGCGCACGTATTTGCGAGCGCCGTTCGGGATGAAGCCGTACGTCGCAATCTCGTCCATGAAGTTCTCCAGAATATCGCGGGCGTACTCGGGCAAACCAGAGTAAAGCAGGCCCTCAAGGATCCAGGCACTGTCCCAATAGTACACCTGCGCGCTCATCCAGCTTCTCGTCAGCGGTCGACACACGAACATCTCGTGGTGTGGCGTACCTCTCGATAGCGGCCGCCGGCAACAACAGCAGTGTGGTTGAGGGGGATGAGCGACGAGTCGCATTCTTCGCTACTGGAGCAGAGAACGGAGGTGTTGGTCTCGCGGATCAGGTCGGACCAGATGTTGATAGTCTCGACGACGAAGCCGTGGAAGAGCTCGTCGTCGACGTCCTGGAGGAACGGTGTGGCCGAGGCGTTGAAGGACGAGTTGATCGAGACGGGCACGAGCTCGGTGCCCTCCGCGAGGAAGTAGTCGTTGAGGAACGACTCGAGCTCGGCATAGGTCAAATTGCCGTCCGACTGGCGTTCCTGGAAGGCGCTGATGGTGCGGTTAACTCCGAACCTCGTCGGCTTGTCGGGGAAGGTCTGCGGTTCAAAGTCGTGTGAAGTACGTCAGCGGCGAGCTTGCGGCCAGGAGACGGCAGCGTCAACGAACCTTAGAGTCGGGGAAGACTCGCGCGAGCTGGACGGCCTGCAGAATTTCCTGCCCTGAACAGTAGATCGGGTCAAGGCACCAGTCCTGGACGGCGGGCAGCGGTTCAGTGCCAACGAGCTGCGTCGGGGCGAGTGTCGAGGTTGGCGAGGCGGTCGAGACGGCGGTCGTCGTCATCGTCGTCGTCGCAGGTGAAGCGGCCGTGCCAACCGAGCCCGTGGCGCTCGAAGGGCCGGAAGACTGGGCGCCGGCCTGGCACGCGAGGAGGAAGGCGGGGAGGAGAGGCAGTAGAGACTGCATCGTTCGAGGAGGTAGAAGGTGCTTGAAGGGGGGGTCGAGGGAAGACGGTGTGGTCGCCTGCGAAAGAAGAGGTCGACGTTTTAAGCCGCCGAGGCCCAACAAACGGTGCGTCATGCTGATCAGCCTTCCTTGCGGTGTCAGCTGGGCGTGGGAGAGGGTTCGAGACGGGCCAAGAGGACCGAGGAGGAGGAGGATATTGAAGGCGTCGTTTGTGGAGCGCGTCTCGCGGCGCGGACTTTGCCTCCGAAGATCTCATCGAATCCGCTCCCGACGACCGCGACGGGTGCACGCCAGAGCTTTTTCGCACCAGAGACGAGATGGTAGCAGCGACGTCGACGGACATGAAAGAGGTACATAGCTGAGGGAGCATAGGGTTTCGGTCTCCGTCTCTGCACGATGCGCGCGCTGCTGGGGCCCCGTCCCGACCCCCGTCCTGGCCGCCCTCAACGACCCCACAGCAACCCTACCTCCAACCGCTTCACGCCTCAATAGCCCGGCCTGCTGCAAGGAAGGATCTCGCGGCGAAGTAGGAAGTACAGCCGTTGTATCGAGAGGCACTGCAGCAAGATCTCAGGGTTAGCGCGCTGAGCCAGTAACTTCAGGCCCAAGCAGCACACGAGGGCTCACCTGGCTTGGCTGGCTCGCGAAAAAGTGGAAGGTGGAGGGAGGTGATGGCCGGAGACCAGGCCACGGATGGGCGTCAGGCGTACCTCACAGGCGTCGCGATGAGCTCTAACGCCTTCCGCCGAAGCCAAAGCCCACGCCGCGAGCGCTGCGATTGCGGTCCGCGATCTTGACCCATGTCCGCGCGAGACTGACGACGTTGCCGAGGCCGAAGCCGACGACGCCGAGGATGACGCTGACGACCATGGCGATCTGGGCGTCGCACACGCCGCCGACATGCGTCTGCCCGGTCGACGGGAGTGACGTCCACCAGCGGGACGAGTCGGGCACGCAGTGCAGCGGCGAGGAGAAGATATCGCTCATCGTGAGCGAGAGCAGCGACGCCCAAAGCGAGATGACGACGAGGTCGAGCGACATGAACTGCAGCTTGGACGGCAGCGTCCAGAGCCCGATCGGCTTACCAAAGTACTCGAGATAGATGGCCGACAGCACGTGCAGCAGCGCCGGCGGCGAGTAGATGATAGCGACCAGCGGCGAGGGCCCGGTGATGCCGCGCAGACCGGCGCGCAACTCGGCATTGCGGATGCGAACGGCGAGGCCGAGCGTCGTGCACGTCAGGGCAAAGTTGGCGAGGCGGAGAAACAGCGGCGTCCAGAACGAGTAGAGCGTCCAGCGCTGGATGCGCTTCTTCACGCTTGCGCGCACGCCCGCATGATCGTCGTCGTCAATAGTCGACAGGCCCTTCTCCAACAGGTGGTCGCCGCGCGCGCGCGAAAGCGACCGGTTGTGCTTGCGCCGCGAGGTGAGCGACGTGTACGGCTCGGCCCAACCAGGCGTCTTGGAGTGGTGCTCGGTGTACGTCGTCCACGACTGCGATGGCGCCGGGATCGACAGCCTGAAGTTGGGCCGATGGGTCGCTGCACGCTTGGGTCGGGTCGGGGTCGCGAAGCCTGATGGTGATGGCGGAAGGGGTACGTCGACGGCGGGGGCAGGCGACTCGCTGATGGCGGCGCCGCTCATGTTACCGCTAGGACCGCCGAGGATAGATGGGAAGTACGAGCGAGCACCGTCCCCGGGGAGAGCGGGCGTCGAGCTCGATCCTGACCCGCCGCCGAACTTGCCCCTGAACGACGCGGGCGACAAGATCGGGTTGACCCACCAGCTCGGCCGCCAGTTCTGCCCACCTGCAAGCGCTTGAGGATCCTCCTCGTCCACGCCCGCGAGGCCTAGGCCCGTCGCGCCGGCCCCGGCGTGCTTCTCGACGTCCGACCCGGCATGCAGGGTTGAGCCCGAGCCCCATGGTGGGCCGAGAGGCGCAGCTCGTGTGCTCGATTCAGAGAGCTCGGAAGGCAGCCGCTCATTTGAAGAAGGACTGAAGACAGGCGAGCTGGCCGTGAAAGGGGCAGAGTATGGGACGGGAGGGGAAAGGGCGTGTTGGCCGAAGGAGGACGATGTTGCGGCCGATGGGAGCTGCTGGCCGCTGGCCGATGGTTGCTGCGAGTGGTGGGACGAGAGGGCCGAGGGCGCAAAGATGAGCGACGGGACCGGTCCTGGCGAGTCTGGCGGTGTCGGAGGGTGCGCTTTGGCGAAGGCTGGGGTCGTGAGAGCAGTCAGCAGCAGGTCGATGAAGGGACGGTCGATAGAAGCACGGCGCAGCAGGCCAACGACGAGGAGGAGGGACGTACGAGGCTCCGTCCGGACCTTGCGTCGCCCAGCGGTGCCGTACTGTCCCCCGCTTAAAGCACTCGCTTCGCGGCGGTTGGCTGTAGCTCCAGCGGCGGCAGAAGACTTGCCGAGGGTCGAGGACGAGGCATCGGATCCTCCTCTGGCCCGGGTGCTGCTCGAGCTTGGCGCGCCGGCGGCAGAGGCGGTAAGGAGGGGATGCGGGGACCTGGAGCGAGCCAGGCCGGTCGAGTACGATGGAGGCGGGCCAGAGGTCATACCAGAGGACAGAAACGAGGAGAAAAAGCGGCCAGGAGGGCCAGGAGGACCAGGAGGAGCAAAGGGCCAGGAAGCGGGTGGGTCGACGTCGGCCGCTGAGCAGCCTCGGGCGGGGTGCTCCGCCCCTTCTGGCAGCTCAGTCGACCGACGGTCATCTTCCATCTTCGACTAGCCAAGCACATCAAGACCCCTCTCCTTTGGGCTGTCGTGCAGCATGCCCAGCCTGCCGTCCCTGCCGCTGCCGGCGTCCCTGTCGCAGGCGTCGCCGCGGACGCTCGTGACGCTCTCGGTCGTCGCGTCGTCGACTCTGACGGCGCTCACGCTCCTCTCGTACCAGGCGCTCCGGCGCAAGACCCTCCGCGCCAGCCTGCGTCAGGACGTCCAACGCTCGCTCGACCGCAATGAGTACGCCCTCGACGGCCAGGACGGCTGGCCCGAGCCCGACGGCCGCGACGCAGCGTTGCTCGCCGACGGCGGCCTGCAGGAGGTCGAAGGCAGGGAGGGTGGCTCGAACTCTGGCAGACGCGCCGTCGGCCACGGTACGAGCGGCAAGAAGAAGCAGTTTAGCGAGGAGATCATCCGCGAGCAGGTACGAGACTTGTATCGTGCCGGCGGATGCCAGCCAGCTGACTGAAGCATATCACCTTTCTGCGCGCGTCGACATCCTCTGCCCTCGCTTGGCGTGCCTTCTGTGCGCCAGCTCGCTCGCAACTACGTTTTCCTCGGCGAAGACGGCATGGCCAAGGTCCGAAAGTCGTACGTCGTCGTCGTCGGCTGCGGCGGCGTCGGTTCTTGGGCTGCGCTCATGCTCCTGCGTTCGTGCGTCTCTTCCATTCCTACATGCGAAGCGCACCCGTTGACTTCATGCTTCTGTTTGCTTGGGAGCCACAGCGGAGTCCAGCATCTGCTCCTTATTGACGTGGGTTTTAAAGTCGAGACGTAGGCAGCGCGGAATGTTGACACTCACTTTCGCTTGAGCTCTACAGTTCGACCTCACGACGCTCTCCTCGCTGAACCGCCATGGTGAGCAGTCCATTCTGCCGCGCTTTTGCATCGCGTTGAACCATCCTCCGGACACTGCGCAGCCTGTGCCACGCTCGCCGACGTCGGCACGCCCAAGGTCATCGCCACCAAGAAGTTCCTCGAGAAGGTCGCACCGTGGGCCACGTTTGTCCCCAGCCCTTGCGTTCAACATCCGTCTAGTGCTGAGCATGGTTTACGACTTTGAACAGGATCGACGTCAAGGTCGGCCTTTGGCGCGCGGGTGCTGAGGGAGAGCGTCTACTCCAAGGCGCAGACTGGGTCGTCGACGCGATCGACAACCTGACGACCAAGGCGCAGCTCCTAACCTACTGCTCGAAGAACAACCTTAAGGTGTTCTCGTCGATGGGCGCAGGCGCAAAGTGCGACCCGACGCGTGTGCAGATCGCCGACCTGAGCTTGACGCAGGAGGACCCCCTTGCGCGAAGCGTGCGGAGACTCTGCCGCATGGAGGGCGTCGTCTCGGGCATCCCCGTCGTCTTCTCGACCGAAGTCCCGACCGACGTCAAGCTGCTGCCGCTCGATGAGGAAGAGTTCAAGAAGGGCAACGTCAAGGAGCTCGGCGCCTTCGACGACTTCCGAGTGCGTCCTACTCTTTCCACGATTTGCTGCAGGCCTTGAAGACGGGCTGACTTTGCATGCAATAGGTCCGCATCCTGCCCGTCCTCGGCCCGCTGCCTGCCATCTTTGGCCTCAACATCGCAACCTACATCCTGCAAGACCTCGGCGGCAAGCCCATCCTGCAGCCGATGGAGGTTCGTGTCCCTCGCTCCCTTCGTTGACCGTCCGTTCGCTGACGGCCTGCATGTGCCGATGCGCTCGCAGACCAAGAACCGCAGGAAACTGTACTCGAAACTTCACAACGACCTCGTCCAGCGCGAGGCCAAGTATCTCAAGATTCCTGAGGGCCAGTACGTCCTCTGGCTAGCCTGCCGACGCAAGTCGCCCTGCGGCTAACGAAGATCGCCTTGCAGCCGTATCACGCTCGACCAGCAGGACGTCGCTCTCATCTTTGAGGAACTGCACCAGTCCGGCCGCTCCATCCTCCCCTACCCTTCACCCTCGGCATCGAAGAAGGGCAGCAAGCTCCCGCCGCCTGCCGTGCCCGACGCGCAGAACGCGCCGTTCTACCCCTTTTCGGCGCACCCGATCACACTGCGGCCCGCGCTCGTGCGGTGGGACCTGTCCCGGCCGCTCTCGGCGACCAACTGCGTCGTGATGGAGCTGAAGGACGCCGAGCTACACCTGCAGAAGTGCGGTGTTGAGGGCTTGAGCAGGGAGGAGGTCTGGGGGACTGAGGTCGAAAAGGGCGTGAAGGAGCTGATGGCGCTCGCTGGACGGGTGCTCAGCTGGCGCGAGTCGGAGAGGGCGTGATCCGCAGATGAATGCCTCCGACGAGAATGGTCCCAGGACCTGCGCGGATGCGAGGACGACTGATCAAGGAACGACGCAAGACGCGCTGAAACGGAAAAAGGGGTCGATGCGTACTTGCGACGGACAAGGTCCACCTAAGGCACTCGGCCGTCGACGCCAGCAGCAGACGCTGCCTTGCACCTTCCTCCTGCTCCTAACCAACCCCCTCATCCTCCCACCTTGCTTCCCTTCTTGACACTCTCGGTCTCCCGCAGCTGAGCCGGTGTGCCGTGCGCATCCATGTCCCTCCTCTCCCTCCCGCCCTTCGCCGCCCTCTCCTCGGCGCGCCAGCGCGCCCTCTACTCCGACTTCACGCCGCAGCGGACGTCCAACCCGCCCGGGTTCAAGGCTAACGTCGCCTGGTGGTCTGCGCTGCTCGTGCTCGCGAGCGAGCTTGCTCTAGAAGAGGGGGACAAGCGTGCGGAGGGCGCGGACGACGGGCTTGTGCTGAGTGTTGGGGAGGAGTTGGTGGAGAGCTTGCGGATGCCAGGAGGGGGAAGGCCGCTCGCCCTCGGGACCGTCATCGTGCGTCTCCTCGAAATTCCACAGGAACAGGCTTGCAGTATAACTAATAAGCTGCCTCTGTCGACCACGAACCACAGGAGGAGATGCTCACGTCCTCGACGCTCGTCCCGACCTCCACCTATCTTTCCTCGTCGAGCGCAGCGCCCTCGACCACTGGAAGCAGCTCGACCGCCTCCCTCCCACTGCGTGTCGCCTCGACCCTCCTTGTCACTCCTCTCGTCTGGTCGTTTCGCCAGCTGGGGCTAGGTGGAGGCAGCTCTGCATCTGAGAGCGGCGAGGGGGAGCGCGCATTAACCCGCGTGCAGGGCGAGTACGTCGTCAAGCCGACGTTGGAGGTAGATCCGTCCTTCACTGGTCGCCTCCTCTGCGGAGTGCCGCTGTCTCTCCGGACAACCGATTGACCATGTCTTGTGCTTACACACAGAAACTTGTGCGGCAAACCTCGGAGAAGATCAAGCAGCATACGCACTCGCTCCTCTCCGAATCCCTCTTCACGCCCACCTCGTTCAGTCAGACTTTTGCTTCGCACCTCTCGGCCCGGTCGCGCTCCATCTTACTCGCCGAGCTCGAGCGCGGGCGCATGCTCGTGCGGTCCAAGGACGGCGAGGTGATCCGCCTGCTTGACGGGCCGGCGGACAAGCGCGAGGTCGGCGACGTCGAGCGCGGCGTGCTTGACATGCGGTCCACCATCGAAACACTGCGCGCGCAGATTGCGGAGCTCGAGCAGCGCGCGGCCGAGCGGTCAGAGCAGGCGAAAGTTGCGCTTGGAAAGGGGCAGAAGGGACTGGCGTTGGGCTATTTGAGGGCGAGGAAGGAGCTCGAGGCGGTGCTCGATAAGCGCGTGGGGAGCTTGGGGGCGCTCGAGGGTGTGCTGCTGAAGGTTGACTCTAGCGCCGGTGACGTTGCGGTTCGTCATCTGCCCTCCAGGATCATTCGATGTCTCTTGCTGACCTTCGCTTGTGTGGGAATCGCAGATCCTCAAGGCTTACGAGACCTCAACCACGACGCTCCGTTCGCTCCTTGCCCTGCCCGAGCTCCAGCTGTCCTCGGTCGAGCAGACGACAGACGCGCTCGCCGCCGCCCTTGCGGACCAGGACGAGGTCGAGCGTGCAGTGCACGCGCCGCTCGCGGGCGAGGCGGACGAAGACGGGCTCGAGGAGGAGCTTGCAGCGCTTGTCGCTGCCGGTGAGCGGAGCGACGAGAAGGTGAGGGATGCGCAGGCTCTCGAGGCGCGTGTACAGGCGAGGGAGGCGGCGAGGTCGCAGTCCGCTGCTGCGAGGGTGCCTAATGAGCTCACAACGCGGGAGGAGCAGGGCGGAGAAAGCCGTTCTGTCGCCATCAAAGCGGAGAGGGTCCCTCTGGCGGCGTAGAGGATCTTGCGGCGCTTCCTGGTGTACGATGTTGTTGACTTCCCTGCCCTACACTGCTTGTTCGCTGCGAGGAGAGCGGCGAGGAGGGAACGCCAGCTGTTCACGTCTCTTGCTTAGGACATGCAGATAAGTAAGGGTAGATAGGGCGCCTAGTACAAGGCACCGGCCCTTCGCGGGCTGCCGGGCGGACTCCGGTGAATCTGGCTCGTCACGGCGTTGTCGAGCCACCACCAGGCCTCCTCCTTGATGACATCGCCCCAGCCATCGCACAGGACAAAGCCCTCCTTTTTTGCGTGCCTGCACCACCGCGGCAGGTCGCCCCAAACCGCCTTGGCGCCGCTGAACATGGCCGTCATGTCAACCGACAGGAGGTGAACGCTCTCGAGCTTCGGAAACGCCTTGCGCGTGATCGACAGGACGAGCTCCGACATGGGCGAGAAATCGACGAAGGGGTTGTCGGGATCCTCGCGCTCCTTGAGCGGGTGCAGCTCAAGCCCGAGCGAGATCTTTGTGACGTTGAGGTGTGGGGTAAGGTTGGCGGGCATTGGATGCGGCGCGAAGACGTCCAGCTCGAGAATCCTGTCGTCGCGCACAGCCAGTCAGTTAAGGATCGCCGCCCAAGAGGCGAGAACCACTCACTGCAGATTTGGACACAGACGAAGGACTTGGGAAAAGACTTCGTTGAACGCCTCCTGCGGCACAACGAGCCTTCCGCCTGGCGACCAGAGCGCAAGGATCTCGAGCTTCTTGCCGTGCGCGTGGCAGAGCATCTCGAGCGTCGCTGCGGAACCAAGTTTGTCAGTTTACAACACCGCTGCGAGAGGTAAAAGGGACGTACAAAGAGCAACTGCGCCGAAGTTGGACCAGTGCGTTAGCCGGCGGAGCGCTGGCAGGTCTGCCTTTGCAAAGACCTGACATGTCGAGCCACCGTCGCTTCAGGTGGAAAAAAAGCATGTCAGCTGGTGATCCGAACGAGACGATGGCGATGAGCGCACCCTGAGATGGCAAGCGTGTGCAGCTCCGGCAGTCTGACGTGCGGATGCCGACGGATCCAGAACTCGTCTTGCCTGCGAAGGTGAATGATGCTTCAGCCTTCGGACTGAATTTGAAGCATCGACCAAACCTACATCTCGCCGATCTCGAGGTGCTGCAGATTTGTTGCCTTCGTCATGAGCTCGAAGAAGGCAACAACGTTAAACCGGGAAACCGGGAACCAGTCAAGGTCAACGATGCCGGGAGCACAGCGCGCGCGTGACAGTGCAGTGAGGATGATGGGCGGAAGGGTATGCAGGTTTTCGGTCGAGTCAAAGAGGAAAAGTCTGTATGAGGTGTCCAGATGTCAGCTCGAAATCAAGAGGAATGGGACTGCGCAGGGCGAACCTCAGGTTGGGCAGGAAAAGGATGAGGTGCGCCAGGATCCGGATGGGATGACCCTTCATCTCCTCGCTCGAGTAGTCAACCTGCTTTTCCTGCCCATGCTCGTCGAGCTCCATGATGGGGTTACCCTCCTCGTCCTTGATGTTCAGGTACGGCGCAAGGTCGACGTCTATCCGCTGCAGATGTCGTCGCAGGTCCGGCCGGCAGACTCGCGCGTTGGCTTCGAGGATAGAATTCGGCAGCGAGGGGATTGCGAGCGTGCGCGCAAAGTTGATGATGGCCTTCTCGGTTGTCAAACGCAGGTCGCGGTAGAGCAGAGGGGTGGCGATCATCTGCGCCGTCGCAACGAGGGATTCGTGAGCTGACAGCGTCTGCAGCAAGTCCAGCAGCCATGAACGCACGTTGAACTGCTTACAAACCAAGCATAGTTGCGCCCGCATCCATTGCGACGAGAAGGCAATCCGCCAGAACCCAAGGCCGCAGAGGGAGCCCTCTTGCTCCTCGATGTTGTTGGTCAGGGCGCTGTCGAAGACTCGTCCTGGCGAGGCGTGAATGAAGCTGCAGCAACGGCCTCGGGCATCAGCGGCAGCGACAGCAAGAACTGAGGAGGCATCAGGGCGTACATCTTGCGCCACCTGTGAAGAGGTATGTCAAGCTACCAGGTCAGCCTTCTTGTCATGAGGTAGCAGGCGCAGCTCGCCGAACAGCCATGTGCACCCCGTCCGCGTGAGCGACCAGACTCACAGTTCCTCGGGCAGGTCAAAACGCTTGTTCTTGCGCTGTACCTCGTCCCGGTTCAGGTAGAAGGCCGCAAGCCGGCGCTCCAGTACCGCATCATTGTCGACCTCGTCCGCACCAGCAGGCGGCAGCAGGTCCGGGTGCCGCGCGAACTTCTCGTCCAGGCCCGACACGAGCGAGAGCAGCTCGATCTCGACGAGCTCCTCGACCGACACGTTCTCCGGGAGAGGCGACCCTGGCGGCGAGCTTTCGGCGGACATGTCGAGGCGAAGGCGGAGTCGACGTCGAGTGCCGGAACGAGACGGCGACGTCGCGCGCAGGTCCTTCACGCCCGAGAACCAGACGACGTCGACTCCCGTCCACGCTGCTCCAAGCTGACCTGCTTCAGCTACTGGCAGCGCGACAGACTACCTCGCCTGACAGCAGATGCCCTCGGCCTCAGATGCAGCTGATCCAACTAGTGCTGCGGCGGCTCAACCAGAGGAAGCTGCAGTGATGCATGCACGCGCGCGTTTTCCTGCCGCTAGCCATCATCCGCATCCGACTTTTGGCCTGCTTTGGCTCAGCTGCACAGGTCCGCATCGAGTCCCTACCTTGTGAACCCTGGCTCCTAGCTGACGGCAGATGTGCGGGTCCTTGCGGCAGCGGTCGTTTGAACGCGTCGGAGTTTCGCCCCGAGCACCTAGCTGCTCTCTTGATGATGGCAAAGGTCCATGTTGTGTGCGTCCTTCGTCGTCCTTCCTGCCGGCAGTGCCCTGACATCGATCCGCCTGCGCTTTAGCGGCATCGGTGCCCTCGGCACGCTGCTTGCGCACCAGATCGCGACCCACGCCCCCGCGCAGCGCCTAACGCTCCTCCTCAAGTCGCAGGCGGCCCTGGCAGCCTTTCAAAGCACCGGCTCAGCACTGACGGTCACCGACGGCTTCCAAAGGGACGTGCTGAGGTCGCAGCCGCCCATGTATGCAGAAGCAGAGGCAATGGACGACCCATCGCTCGCGCAGGGCGAGCTTATCACAACGCTCATCTCGACCCTCAAGTGCACTGCGATTCCGGCTGCGCTCAAGCAGCTGTCGCCCCGGCTTGACAAAAACTCAACCGTTGTCCTCATTCACAACGGTATGGGTGTTTGGGAGCAGCTGGTGCGCGACGTGTGGCCGGACAGCGATGCTCGACCGGCGCTGGTGCAGGGCGTGTCGCTGCTGCCCGCACGAAGCATGGGCCCTTGCAAGGTTCAGGTCGAAGGTCGGGGCGGCTGGCTCTACGCTTCCATCCCAACAAACGGCAAAGATACTCCTCCTGCGCCTGACTCGCTCAGGGTGACTTTCGACGTCCTGTCCTCGCTCGCGCATGACAAGGACGCCTTCTGCGCGCCGACGTTCCTCTCTTTCCGCGAGCTTCAGGAGAAGCAGCTGCACAAGCTGCAAGTCAATGCCGTCATCAACACGCTCACGGCGCTCTTTGACGTCCGCAACGACGTGACGGCCGAGCCCGCGTACCGCCCTCTCGTCGAGGCGCTCATCGGGGAGATCTCGGCCGTCTTCCTCGCGCTCAAGGACGAGGATGGGGCGCCTCTCCTGCCGGCGGACACCTTTGCGGCCAGCACCCTCACGCAACACTACTGGGACGTCGTCATTCCCCTCAGCGCAAAAAACCGCAGCTCGATGCTGCAGGACATCGACAGCGGACGGACGACCGAGGTCGACTTCATTTCGGGGCACATCGTCCGGCTAGCGGGAGGCGCGGCCAAGGCTCCGCTCAACGCGCGCATACATGAGCTGATCACGATGCTCAGCGAACAGGGTCGGGACAAGTTTTCGCCCATCACGCCGGTACAATTGCGGCGCGAGTTTGCGGCGCTGACGAATGGACAACTATCCGCATGAAATCTGCGTCTTTGATCCGCGGCGTGCGCTAGACGATACAACGGGGTTTCTTGTGCGAATAATACGGTGTTTAGTCGACGGTCGTAACCTCCCAGTCGGTGACTGCAAACATGAGGTAGGAGGAGGTGAGCTCCAGACGTCAGGAACGGGGCGGAGGGCGAAAGCACGCACTAAGGAACTCATCGAGCGCGTCGAACTCCTTGACCTCCTCCTCCGTGAGCTCAAAGCCAAACACGTTGGTGTTCTCTTTGATGCGGTTCTGGCTGACCGACTTGGGGATGCAGATGAAGCCCTTCTGGAGCGACCAGCGGATGAGCGCCTGCGCGGGCGAGACGTTGTGCGCGTTCGCGACCTTAACGACGACGGGGTGCTTGAAGCGGAGCGCGCGAACGAGCGGAGCCCAGGCCTACGTACACGAAGAGGGAAGGTCAGTGTACATGAATGCAGGAGCGTTGCAACCATTGGCGCTGCTGCGCGTCCACTACGAGAGGCCAACGCACCTCGAGGTGGATACCGTGCTCGCGGCACTTAGCCACGATATCGGTGCGGGTCATGAAGGGGTGCAGGTCGACCTGTAGAGGCGAAACGGGCATAGGTCAGTTCAATCGCTTCCGGCTTTACAGCGCTGGCGGCGCACCTGGTTGAGCGAGGGTAGGGTGACGATCTCGGGCTTCGACTTGTCGGCGACACGCTGAACGTGCTCCTCGATGTGCTTGACACCCCCTGTGATCATCCACAGACAGCCAAGGTGAGCTCAGGTGCTGAGATGGTCGGGGAAGAGGGCAGCAGATGCGCACAGTTTGACACGCCAATGCTCCGAACAAGCCCCTCCTTCTTGGCCCACTCGAACGCCCTCCAGCTCTCCTCGCGCAGCTTGGGCCCTCCGATGGCGCTGTGCATAAGGTACAAGTCGATCACGCCCTCAGGCGCGTGCTCGACTGAGTACTTGATAGCCTTGACGGCCTCGTCGAACGTCGTCGGCGCGCGGAGCTTGGTCGTGTAGAAGATCTGGGAGCGGGGGACGTTGTGCTTGGCGCAGAAAGACTCGATGGCCTTCTTGCAAGCGTCTTCGTTCTCATACCCTGGGTACAAAGAGGAGCTGGAGGTCAGCTCAGCGGTCGGGGAGCAGAGGGTGGTGAGGCAGCACGGACAGGTGGCAGAGTCGACGTGGCGAACGCCGGCCTCAAGGGCCCAGGTGACACTCTGAACTGTCTCGGCATCGTCCATCTCGTAGACTGGAGAAGCAGGTGTGTTCATGGATCAGCGAGGTTCAGAGCGAAAGGGCTGAAGGTATGACGCACCGCCCAAGCCGAGCTGGGGAATCTTAACGCCATCGTTGAGCTGCCCGACGCGTGGAAGAAGCAGGTTAGAACACGAATAAGGCGTGGTACAGCTGCCGGACAGACGGTGATCGTGGTTTGGAGGGAGAGAGACATGTTGGAACGCTGTCGAGTGGAAGATGGGGGTGGACGTCGTCGGCAGACGGCCGCGAGCTCAAGAACGGCAGCCCACCGAGGGAGGATCGCGACTCGTACCGCTGCACTCCGGGCCAGCATACAGACGAGCTGGGCGGCGGGGTACGGCTTGCAGGGGGGACGCAAAGGCAGAGGAGCAGGTACATGCTACAGGTCTACTAGTGCTACACCGACGTTTCGGCAAGTCAGGGCGGCTGCGCCCTCGCCTTCGTCTTCTTCTCGGCCCCCACGTCACCACAGCATGGTCAATCTTCTTCCTCTGCAAGGTCCTCCGCAAAGACACCCTTCCGACGCTGGTCGATCGTCTCTGGTCCGAGCGTCGCGCTGCGTCCGACTGGACGAACGACAGGCAGCTTGCGCGATGCTTCAACCGACAAGCTCGAGCGACGCGAGTCCGAGCCGCCGTTGCCGCCGACCGCGCTGCTGCTGGCGTCCTCGACAGACGTCCGTAACGGAGAGAAGACGTCGTTTGTTGGCGAAAGCTGACTCGCCATGGCGAGTGACGTCGCGCTCGACACTCGGCGCATGGGTATGCTCTGCCCGCTGCCCGCACGGCTGAGGCTGCCCATCCTCCCTCCACGCGAGGCCTCGTCGGACCAGTCGCTGGGTGTGACGAGCCCTGTCGATCGGGATGCCTGCAAGACCGATATTGAGCTCGAGGAGTGAGGTAGGACAGGCCGCGGGGAGAGAATGCCCGCCGTCGTGTCCAGCCGCAAGCGGAAGTACTTCCGCGGGAGAAAGCGGTGGAGGAAGGACGCCATGTATGAGTCTTGCGGAGGAGGGAAGAGGGCCGAGGTCGGGGTAGAGGACGGCGAGGCCGGCTTGCCTGGGGTTGAGCCTGGGCGCAGCAGCACGAACTCGGTCAGCTAGCTTGTTGCGTCCAAGGCGTGCGAAAAACATATTCGACGCACTAAGGGACAGGAAGACGTAGAACGGCACGAGCCACACGCAGACGGCGTAGAAGATGAGCCGGTCCACGCTGTCGTACTTGTGCTCCTGTGCACGCTCGACTCGCGCCGACCTGCCATAAGTCGGCCGCGTCCGAGTGTCCAGCACCTGCTTGTGAAAAAAGTACCAGTACCAGGACAGGTGGGTGATGGGAAGTAGGATGATGCCCAGGATGAGTGAAGTGGTCGGCGAGGAAAGGGACGGCGTAGGCGACGAGTTGATGACCCGCTGCGCGGTTCGTTAAGAATTAGCATCAGCACCAGGATCGTAAGACACGACATGGCACAAAGACCTACGAAGTACACCAGCAGCGCAACGACCGAGAGCAACGTCTGCTGAGCAGGATAGCCGTCGACAAGGTACAGGAGCCCCAGCAGAGCCGACACGATCTGCAGGCGCGTCGCGAGTCCGTGAGTCCGCAAGTAAGGTTCAGCTAACGAAGCACTGAGCAGCAAGAGATGCGCAGATACGCACGTAGATCAAGGCGCGACCCCAGCGACGAGCATCCCTGGGGTTGTGCTCGAGTACCTCCGCGAGCCAGAGTAGGCTGGCGCCTGCGCGTGATCAAGCAGGACGGGAATCAGCGACGAGCCCTGACGTACACGGGGCCGGAGCGTCGCACCTGTGGCGAAGAGGAAGAAGACGGCCGCGCCTGCGAGACTCGTGACGGTGAGGGCTCGGAGGAAGGTCGGCATTGAACGCAACGAGGGGAAGGGGGGTTGTCGGACGAGGACGGTCGAGCTGGTGATGGAGGGTCGCGGCCGGGGTGCCACAACCTGCTGCAAGCCCTGAGTGTGGGTCTTGCGAGCGACGTGTCTTGTTTCTTACCCTGACGCCCTGTGTCGTGCCTGTCGTGCAGGGCCAGCTGTCGTTCGTCGTCTCGTCGTCCGACGCGTCGTCGTCTGGGGTGGTGAGCTGGTGCGCGCGTACATGATTCAAGCTTCACCTACCGCAGCCCTGGTTAGCTATGCCGGCCGACGGCAGCACACATCGCTTCGCGTCCCACCTTGTCTAGGCTCCGTGCCGCACCTGAATCGACGAGCTCGACCACTAACCTTATCTGTGAAGTGCAGAGGCCGAGGATCGGAAGTGTAGAAGCCATCTTGGCCATCGCGTCCCGACCGCCTGCAGTGATGGCGGCGCGCAGCAGCCAGCTCGTCCAGTTGCATCGCTTGGTTGCTTCGCTGGGGACCTGCCTGGAGGGCTTGCCGGTGGTCGCCTTGTGCTAGCGCCGGTCTGCTCTGTCGATCATGCTGCTGAACTCCCGTCGAGCGTGGCGCCTGCGGCCGGTGTTCAATCTACAGCCAGCTGGTTGGCGGACTAGCTCGAGCTGCTCTCAACGCCTACCGTCCCTGCCGTCATGTCCAACCGCTCAAGACGCCAGAAGGAGTGCGAGGAGAACCTTCCGGTACGCTGCCTCTTCCGTGCCTCGGCCTTTCTCTCGTACGAGTGTCAGCGAGCTGACCTCGGGTCTCGTCGCTACATCGGCTTCCCTCCGACCGCCTTACCTGCTTATGTTGTCCGTCCTTGCGACTCGCCCGCTGCAGATCCCACTCTTCCGCCAGCACCCAGGCAAGATCCTCCGGTACGACCTAACGCTTGTGTTCCGCAAGGCGCCGTTGCTTTTCGTGGTCCTTGCCCCCTTTACGGTCCCTGCCGGCGTCACGCCTCCCCCCTCCGCGGGCAGGCCGTACGGCGGCGGCTTCAAGTACGGCCTACTGCAGGTCGTCCTGCTCCTTGCCTCGCTCATCAGCGTGATCGCCATCGTTGGTGGACTATTTCTGCTCGGTCCTTGGGGTGTGCTCGCCCTGGTCCTCACCTACTTCTGCTTCAAGCTCCAGGCTCGCATCTTTCAAGGACCACGCGTCGTTCGGTCCAACTTCATCCTCGAAAAGCCAGAGGAGCATAATGACGAGTCGTGGCTGTACGTCAACGGCATCTGCACCGGCACGATCCAGCCCTCGGTCAACTTCCTGTCCGAGGCGTGAGTCTGCGCACACAGCAACCCGCACGATGGACGTAGCGCTGACACACCTGTAGACCCACAGCTTTCAGCGACCCGTCACGGGCGTACACAACAAGACGGCTGGCTTCCTCTTTGACTTGATGGAGTGTATCGTCCAGCGCGACGTAGGTTCTGTGCCCTCTGATTCTCGTTCAATTCGCGCTGATTAGCTCGATGGCGCTCAGTTCACGTACATCAGCCAAGACGGGACCGTTACCCTCTACCGTCTCCTCAAAGAGGCGCTCATGGACTCCAAGAAGAAGAAGGTCGTCCTGCTGGCGCACTCGCAGGTGATGCTCGGCTACTTGCGTGTGCCAAGGGCGTGCTGATCCGTGTTGCTGTTCACTCTGCAGGGCGGCATCATCGTCAGCCTCATTCTGGATTTCCTCCTCGCGGATCTTCCCCAGGTGCGTTCCGTGCTTGACTCGATCGTCGCTTGCATACCGACCGACTTATCATTATGCTCTGAACCCTTATCCTTCGACAGGATTTCATCAAGAAGCTTGAGATCTACACGTTCGGCTGCGCCGCGAACCACTTCAACTCGCCTGTCACGGCGCCGGGTACCGACGGGCGAAGCGGCGAGCCGATCGTCAAGCACATCGAGCACTACGCCAACGACCAGGACTTTGTCGCGCAGATCGGCGTCCTCAACTGGCAGGTCGAGCCCGGGAGGGGGCAGATACTCGGCAAGGCTGAGGATGGCAGTGACACGCGCTTTTACGGCAGTCTCTTCAGGAGGAAAATGACGGGACACTTGCTGGTCGAGGTGCGGGCGCTCTTTCACCCAACTCAAGTTTCATCCCAGCATCTGACCCTTCCTTCGACTTGCAGCATTACTTCCGCTACAGTCTTGATCCCTCTGCGGACTGGCCGAAGACCGCGACCGACGGACGCCCTGTTCGACTTTGGCAGTACCTGGCCGGCAAGTCGCCTGCCTGATTCGCCGCTCCTTCCGACCGAGCGCCTGCGGCCAGCGGCCATCTGCGCGCTACTGTACCTACTTCCACCTTGTACATGTTGCATGACCTTGACGACAAGTGCTGCTGTGCTTTGCGAAGAAACCTCAGCCAGCAGCAGTTTGCGAGAGTGAATGGGAAGTGACGGTCAGCGCGTCTTGGTCTTGGACCCGAACTGCAAGCCAAGGTCCGCTGCGCAATGCGAACTGTCCGCTCACCTCGATCTCGCCTCTCGCTCGTCGCCCGACAACGACGGCAAGCACCCTAATCTAGCTGGGTATCAAGCTCGCGGACGATAATACTTCGGCAGGTCAGGATCCCTCGCTCCCTGTCGTGACCGACGCGGTGCCCTCCAAGCAGCAGCAGCAGCAGCTCGACGCGGCTGCCTCCATCGTGTCCCTCCCTCCACCGCGACACGATGGCCCCGAAGCGCTCTGAAGCCATCAAGCCAAACACGCCGCTCTCATCCCTGGCCGTCCTCCAAGCCCAGCTTCACGTCCTCCACCACATCCTGCACTCGCTCCTGCACACGCGCGCCCTCTACCCCGCCGCGACCTTCACCCAGAGCGTGCTGTACGGCGTCCAGGGCTGGCGCTCGCGCGTGCCGGGCGTCGTGAGCCACCTCGAGCGGGCGATCAAAGCGCTTGAGGAAGCTTTGGTGCAGGGGAAGGGCGGGCGGGTCATGCTTGTCTTCTTGGACGGCGATGAGCGGGGGACGGAGAGGTGGGTGTTCGACATCCCCGCGCTCGTGCCGGTCAACGGCAGCTCGTACGTCCCTCATCTCGTCATGTCACGACGCCGAGCGCTTCGCACTGATGCTTGCGCCGCGCCAGGCTGAAGGGCGCGCCGACGCCCGAGGAGCTTCCCACGCTCCTCTCACCCCTCGTGACCAAGGTCATCCAGGCCTCCCTCGCCCTTCCTCCCCTTGAACACACGGACGACAGCTCGTACACGATCCTCCTCGAGCTCCCGAGGGCGCCTGACGTCCCGCCGGCAGGGAAGGAAGGGGACTGGCTGCCGCCGGTGAGAGAGGCACCGAAGAGCATCGCAAAGGGCGTCAAGTGGGTTGGTGTGAGTGAGACGAGGGTCGTCGACGTACGTAATGCTTCAAACTTCTTGGCTCAGGCGCGCTTTTACTGACGCGCTCGGTCGCTGGCCTTTGACAGATGGAGGTCCTTGTGCAGCAGTTGGACGTCCAGCCGGCTTGAGCCGTTGCTGCGCGCGGCAGCATCAAGCTGTCCTTGGTGGTGACGAGTACGCCCGGCTTTACCCATCCTCGTCTGGCAGTAGACAGTTCCAGTACTGATGATCCGTGCGCTGCTCAATCAGACGACCCGCCGTTGTCTCGCCGCTCGCCGTTCTGGCACGCCTGCACGCCGGCCCACTGCTCAAGCATCTTGAGGAGGAAGGGGTGGCTTCACAACTTGCAGCTTGGACGCTGTCGGTTTGGATGCTCTCAAGCACGTCGTTCGTTCCGGTCTCAGCATCCTGCAGCTTCTAGCTGCACCCGGACTCGGCGCTGGTTCTGGCGCCTCTGCCCCCATGCGCATCGTCGCGCCCGTAAGTTGCGCGTCTCGCCTGTCGCATGCGCACCATGACACCTATATACGCTCTCTTATTTGCGCTGTGTCCAGCCTCACTTATGATGCGAGTGACCGAAAGAGTCCTGTCTCGCAGACGATGAGGAACGACAGCGCACGCGAAACCCCGCGTCCTTTCCACCCACCATCTCGTCACTCCGTTCCCTCTGCGAGCAGCACCACGCAACGATGGAGCTCGCCTTGAAGCTCTTCCTCGTGGTCCTCGCGACCGAGATCATCAATTACTTTGGCAAGGCTGTCCTGATCGACCTTGTGCGCCGTTCCTTCCCCTTGCCGCCTCACTGGCTGGCTGGCTCGTACTTCCTTGGTCCGTTATTCGTGCTGACGCCGTCTGACCCACGAACCAGGCCTACACCGTCTACCAGGCCGTCGCCCAGGGCCCGGTGCTTAGGGCCAACCGGCAGCTCAAGAAGGAAACGCTTCATGCAAAGCTCGAGCTCGACCGGACGAGCTCGCAGGACGAGTTCGCCAAGTGGGCCAAGCTCCGGCGCAAGCTCGACAAGCTCGTCGCTGAGCTCGAGAAGTCGAGTTTGTCCTCTATCAGCCTCAGGCTGTCGCTTGCAAAGAGACCGGGAGACGCACGCTGATCGTCGGTCTCGTTTGATCGCGCCCGGCAGACGCGAGCCTGAGCACGACTAAGGCCGCCTTCTCGCGCTCGCTCTCGACCGTCCTCTGGTGCCTGACGACCGGATTTCAATTCGTGCTCGTATGGTGGTACCGCTCGACGCCCGTCTTCTACCTGCCCAAGGGGTACCTGCCTGGCCCTGTCGGGTGGTGGTTCAGCTTGCCGTTTGCCCCGAAGGGTGTGTCCTCTGCCCTTCCTGTACCCGGCGCTCGCGCGGCGCGCAAGGCTAACGCTTAGTTGTCCGCTCCTTAGGTTCCGTTTCAAGTGCAGCCTGGTCGATGGTCTGCAAGCGAACGGTCAAGTCGCTCGCCGCGCTCGGCAAGGACCTCGTCGCGCCCTCCGCGCCGGCCGCCCCCGCAGCGGGTCTGAGTGCGTTTCCTCGTCCATCGACCGCCCGCCTCAATCATCGCGACTGACGCCGATTGTTTGCGCGCAGACACGCCGTTCCCGGCCTTCCCGCCCGCAAGCGCCGGTGCGGCTGGCACCTCGCCCTTCCCGGTAGAGAGGGAGGAGACGCCGTTGAGGCAGCGCGCGCCGCAAGGGACGGCCGAGGAGCTCAAGGCGGAGGACCTCGATTGAGAGCGTGGAAGGATGAACGCATGGCCCTCGCTCCGTCTAAACCTTCCGCTAACGTCCCTCAGGGAAAAGTCGATGGAGCGTCATAGATCGTCGTCGTAAGGGAGGAAACCATCACACTGCGCTGCGCCGCACCAGCACCTGATGCGCCTGTCCCGCGCCTCCACAACATCGGAGGGCAATGCCCGCCCGTCGCCGTAGTCCCAGACGAGCTCCTCGTCGACGACGATGTTGCGCGCTGCGAAGAAGGCAATGCGCGGCGTCGTCAAATGCGCTGGGACGTGATGGATCGGCAAAGGAATGAGGTTGGGGTCGTGCGAGTGATTGAGGAAGCGCCTGTCGCTCGGCGCCGGATCCGGAATCGCGTCAGTACGGATCGCCGTGAAAACACGAAGGAGGGAAGAAACGCACCCGATCCCCCCAATTCGTGTCGGGTCGATGTTGACTCTCCGCTCCCCTTCCTTCAAGCAAAAGATGTAGTTCCCCTCCCCAATCGCCTCTTGTGTCGCCCATCGCTCGCGCGCGGTCGACGTGCTGACAACCTCGCCTGCGTACGTGCAGACGAACGCGCCCTTGGGGAGCGGGCGGGCGGCGAAGAGGCCGAAGCTGCTGATGGGGGAGCGGCGGAGGACGAGGTTGCTACTGACGACCGAGCGTCTCGGTTCAGTGAGGAACCAGCTGGAAAATCACGAGCGGACGGACGGGTTCACCGGTCCTTGCGTTGGGCGGTTGGCGCACCCAGCCGCAGCGCAGGGGCATGACGGACCGCATTCGACCAGTGGCAGATGCTCCGGATGAGGCAGAATGAGAGTACGCTCAGCGCTCTTGCCGTCCGGCTGCGACGACAGCGGGAGGTAGAAGTGACCCTGCATGAGTTCAGGGGGTGAAGGTCATCAGCTCAGAGAAGACGCAGTGAGCACAAAGGAAGCACGGACGTAGGCCTCGATGCACTCGCAGCCGCTCGCTATGGAGCAAGGCAGCCCTTCGTCCGCACATGAGCAGCCCCAGCCCGCTTCCGAACCCAGATTGCTGAGGTCGCTCGTGCTTGACGCAGGACTGGCCGGCGCCTTCACATCGTCCACAGCGAGGCTGGCCGAAATTGCCATCTCAAGCTGGCCTGTGGAGGACTTGCTCTCGCCTTCAAGCAGCGGCGCTCCACCCTCGGCGCAGAGGTCGTGCACGTACTGTCTGTCCCTGACAAGCGGCTTGTCAGCCAGACGAGGGCGCGCAGCCACAGATTAGGCAGGTTGGACGCACGCTTTGCCAGATAGCGCAAAGGTGTGTCCTCTCCGCGTCCGTCAGGTCCAGCCGCACTGGTAAGACGTCTGGTCGGGAGAGTAACGGCACGGCCATGGACTTGAGGAAGACTGCATCAGTCCCTCTGCCAGCAGGCAGGGGTCATGAAGCACGGTCGGCGGACAGACCTTGACGTTCGGCGGACAGGCGGGTCTGACAAGCGGCGAAACCCTCAGGAGCGCGCCGACAACTGCTGTGTAGAGCGTCGTCAGCGTCGCGACTGCGAGCGGTCAGGGTTGGTCGACCACTGATGCTGGATGCTCGTCGCGGGTGAGCGTGATATCCTGATTGAGCGCGCCGTTCAACGCGCGCCGGCGGGTGGCGGACGCTGGCGCAGTCGGCATCAATTACGACGCGTTCGGGCTGACGAACTCATGCAGCAGGGCACATTCGCCCGCGCGTAGAGATGGGCGCAGTCCGCCCATCGCCAGCGCGGGTCCCGCTCCAGGTATCAGCAGCTACTTGGAGGCTGCTCTGGCTTGCTCTGACGATGCCCTGCGCTTGCTCGGGCTGCCCTGCCGCCGCGCGGTACCGTTGTTAATCAGTTCGTGCGTCCCGTGAGGACGCGCAGCTCCCGCGGCACCTGCCACGAGCCTGATGCTGTTCCTGCGCGCTGCCCTTCCTTCGTCCCGCGAAGAGTGCATGTCGCTGCATACGGGCGCATGCGCGCGGCTGCTTGGGAACGAAAGAGCGCGTCCCGGTCCGATGACGGGCGGAGTGCTTGGGCAGGCGACGGTCTCAGATTCAGGAGGTTCTCGACCTACATCCTTCCCGGGACCCGCCCCCCGCCGCCTGCGCTCGCCCTCCCGTCATCCCCATCGTCCTGCCAGAGGCAGCAAGCAGCATCATCGCCAGCGCCCAGCAGACCCGCCTGCCAGCTCGGTCTCTTCCTTCCACCCCGTTCGCAGCCACCTCCCGCCTGCGGGAACGAACCCCTGTCCACGCCTTGCGCGGCCTGTCTCGACCTGCCGAACCCTCGTTCGCACCCTTCCCTCCGTCAGCGCCTGCCTCTCTGCTCGATCTCCCGGTCCACCAGCAGCTCTCCGTTCCACCAGCTCGCAGCGCAGATCATCCGCCAGCCCCCTTCCTCCCGTCGCCCTAGCACGTCGTGCGCATCGTCGAAAAGTTCGCAGCCCCGGCGGCTCCATCTCGACCAAGCCCTTCACTTTCGCCGTCCTCCCTCTCCGCGTTCTCCAACCCGGACGCCGCCGAACCCTCCAGCAGCAGGCGGCCTTCATCTTTTGCCTGCCGCTCCTTTTCCTCTCGCCCCCCCCCCCCCCCCTCCCCTCCTCCCAGTAGCAGCTCCAGCCGCACAAGATGGGCTGCGGATCGTCGACGCCGGACAGGGGCGACCGCGACAGGTCCTACCAGATCGACAAGCAGATTGAGGAGGACTCGAAGAAGTTTCAGAAGGAGTGCAAGATTCTCCTGCTCGGTGCGTCTACCCGTCCTGCCTCTCTTCGGTTGGGTGAGGAAGATCAGGCTGGCAGTCTAGGCGAGGGAGAGCAGGTAGGACAGGCCTGCGAGGCTAGCAGGTTTTGAGGCGGGCTCGACCGGGGTGCGCTCGGGCATGACGCCGGCGCAGGCCGCTTGTCCTCGTCAGTGCAGGAGACGCTGGCCGTCATTGTATCCGCTTCTTCAAAGCCCTCTGCTGACGATGACTGCCTCTTGTCGCCGTCGTCGGACGTGCTGGTTGGCAGGCTCGGGAGAGTCGGGAAAGTCGACCATCGTCAAGCAGATGAAGATCATCCACCAGAACGGCTACACGAAGGAGGAGCTGCTGCAGTTCAGGCTGATTGTGTGCGTCCAATTGTGTTCTGGTCGGCGGTAGGCGAGTTGAGGCGGCCTTGGAGGGGGCAGCTGGGTTGAACCCGAAGCTCGGCCAACGAGCGCTCAGCCTGGCCGGCTGAAGGGGCAACGGCCCGGGCGAATGAACCGAGAGAGGGCACCGTCGCTGACTGCTCGCGTCACCGCTCTGCAGGTACAAGAATCTCGTCGACTCGGCACAAGCGCTCGTCATGGCGTGTCGGAAGATTGGTGTCGACCCGGAGGAGCCCGCCAACCGAGTGCGCCCTTCGCAGCAGTTGCGACCCATGAGGCGTCCTTGAGCTGACGCCCTGCGCTTCCTGCCCCGCCTCTAGGTGTACGCCGACAAGATCTTGGATTACCGCATCGATGCCGAGTCCTCGCTCATGCTCTCGCCCGAGATCGCAAAGGCGATCGAGTCGCTCTGGCAAGACCCCGTCATCGCCGACATCCTTAACAAGCACTCGAGCGAGTTCTACCTCATGGACTCGGCGACATAGTGCGTCTCTCTTTTTGCTTGCGCTTGCTTGAGGTAGGGAGGCTGACGGAAGGCTTGCTTTCTCGCGCGCAGCTTCTTCGGCTCGATCCAGCGCATCGGGGCACCAGATTACGTACCGGACGAGAACGACGTGCTGAGAGCGCGAACGAAGACGACGGGCATCAGCGAGACGCGGTTCACGATGGGCCAGCTCAGCATACAGTGCGTCCTGCCCTAGTCCTTCCCGCAACGCAAGGGGAGCAAAGCGCTGACGCGGCTTGCGTTCGCCGACGGGCAGCATGTTCGACGTTGGCGGGCAACGGTCAGAAAGGAAGAAGTGGATCCACTGCTTCGAGGCCG
This sequence comes from Cystofilobasidium ferigula, assembly GCA_014825675.1. Classification (NCBI taxonomy): domain Eukaryota; kingdom Fungi; phylum Basidiomycota; class Tremellomycetes; order Cystofilobasidiales; family Cystofilobasidiaceae; genus Cystofilobasidium; species Cystofilobasidium ferigula. The sequence goes on from MVAM01000024.1 coordinate 79,454, forward strand.
TGACGAGTATCATCTACTGCGTTGCGCTCTCAGAGTATGACCAGGTACTGCTCGAGGAGAACGGCCAGGTGCGTCGTCCCTTCTCTGCCCTGACTCAGAGCCCGAGCTGATTGCCCTTGCTGCGCACCTGACAGAATCGCATGCAGGAGTCCCTCGTGCTGTTCGAGTCGGTCATCAACTCGCGCTGGTTCCTGCGGACGTCCGTCATCCTGTTCCTCAACAAGATCGACGTGTTCAAGGCCAAGCTGCCCAAGACGCCGCTCGAGAACTACTTCCCAGAGTACTCGGGTGGCCCCGACATCAACAAGGCCGCAAAGTACATCCTGTGGCGGTTCACGCAGACGAACCGGGCGAGGTTGAGCGTCTACCCGCATTTGACGCAGGCAACCGACACGAGCAACGTGCGTCGGCCTATCCTTCACACTCTCTGGTACTGATTGTGCGAGCTGACGCGCTCGACGTTTGCGCCTTGTGCAGATTCGACTCGTTTTCGCCGCCGTCAAGGAGACAATCCTCCAAAACGCTCTGCGCGATTCCGGCATCCTCTAAAGGCCCGCGATACCGTCCTTGTAGGAGCGACACTCTCCACCCTCTCGACTCCTCACCTCCTTGTACATGCGCCGCCCGTCATCCGCTCGCTTTGCTTGTCTGACCGGTGATCGCCTGCCGATCCGGTCGACAAACCCGCTCGCCGATCTTGTCCCGACACCTCGCCGTTGTCACAACATCTCCTCACTCCCCTTGCGGTCCAGATCCGCACCTCCGAACCCTTGTCGTCCCGTGGTCTCGTTCGCTCTAATGACGCGCGAACCTCTCCGAACATACCCTCTCCATCCTTTATCGCTATCTCCCGCCTGACCCTCTGGCTTATGCCTCCTTTTCTCACATCGCGCGCGAGGGGGGAGGGGGCGCCGTTGGTCCCCCTTCGCTACTCCTACATGTCTACCCATAGACCTGTCTGCCTCCTCTTCCCTGTTCGCCCCCGTTCCGCCTCAATGTCTAGGTCCTCTACCCTCTAGTTCTCTCAGGCGGACGCTGTACTTCACTTAACCTCACCACCTCTTTCTCCTTCACGTCCAACTTATCAGGAATTCTTCTTCCACCCAACCTCCCGTTCCCTCGGCCTCAGTGATCTTTGCCATGTCAGTACTTGCACGTCGCCCCCGTCGTCCTTCTACAAACGACTGCCTGTAAGCGGACGAAGAGCTTCTCCGCGGTTCCGCAAAACGGGTGCCCCCATGCCCCTCCGCCGACCGCAGATCACGCAGATCTCCGCGCCCAGTCAAACGCCCTGTACGAGTACACGCGCAGGGCGAACGCGCCCTCTGCTCCCGGCGAGTAGCACGACGCGACGACGCGGTACGCGCCCGCCTTCAGCCGCTGGCGCGGGACACTCGCGCCCGCCACGGCGTCTGTGTACGGGCCGGAGGAGACGACTTCGGCGCCCAGCGGCGAGGAAGATGAGGAGGAGGGCAAGGCAAAGATCGTAATGTTGAGCGGTAGGGACGGCGGCGGGTCGGGTGAGCCCGAGCGGCTCGTCGAGCAGATGCGCAGGCTGTGCAGCGGACGGATCGTCAGATGAAGAGCGAGCAGTGGAGAGAAGGACGACGACGTACAGCACATCGGCGTCCTGGTGCAGGCGCAGGTCGAACGTCGGGTTGCGCCAGTATTTGCCGAACGTCGGGCTGCCGAAGGACGGGGTCGCACTCCTGTAGACAGCAGCTTGGCAGTGAGCTTTCAACGCACCATCCCCGGCCGTAAATGGACACACCAGCTACCCGAGTAGGTGCGCGAGAAGAGGCCAGCCCCCTCCTGCGGGATGGGCCTGAGCGAGATAGGCGCCGTGCACTGCACCTCAAGCTCGAAATCGCACTCCTGCCCGGGCTTGTGCGTCGACAGGATGACAGTGTAAACTCCGGCTGAAAGGACGAGGACGGGTGAGCGCATGCGCGAGATGAGCCAACCAGAAGCGCAGCGTACGTTGCAAGCCGTCCTTCGCGCACAGGGCCCTCTCACGCCGGTACGCGCCAGAGTCGACGATGACGTCCGAACAAACAAGCCTGCGGGAGGCATCGTGTTCCGCGATCAGCGCCGATGAACGCAAGTCGTGAAAGAAGGACATACTGCGTGATGCGCTGGCCCTTGCCCCAGACGACCTTGGCGTTCACCGGTACGTGCTCGTTTTCGTCCGACACCGTCCTCGTCTTCACCGACAGCCTCAGATCCGCTAGCGCCGTCCCCGAGCCAGGCGTAGAGGACGACTGCACGTCGAGCGCGAACATAGGGCTGTCCATGAACGACGGCCAAGCAGGCGAGCCGCCCGCCGTCCGGCCTGCGAACGCCCCGTCGACGCGCGTGGTGTACGGCAGGTCTGGCGGCGGATCGGTGAGCTTCAGGGCACCCGTCCCCGCAGAGTAGGCGGACAGCGTGAAACGGCAGGCGGATGCAGCGGCGGCGTCGTGGACGGGGAGGAGTGTGAAGGTCGAGCCTGCGCGTGTTGGGCTGATCTTGACCTTTGAATCCCCAAAGCGTCAGTCAGCGTTTGCGAGAGCGCGAGAGGAAGAAGGGCGATGGAGCACACTAGATGGTGGGCGCTGTCTGTGTAGACCTGGGGGACGGATTACATCAGTTGTGCTTGCGCCTTGCCCTGCGATGTCCTCCGGACGTACTGTTTTCTCCGCAAGACCGCTCTGTCCACTGCCGTCCACCTCGAGCACCTCGATGCCGATGAACGTGAGTTGCTGCGCAGAGGATGATGTCGAGTCTATCTGCGCCATGTGCCGCTGCAGGTAGAGCCAGATGGGGCGCGCATCGAGGCAGCGAAGCTGAAACTGCGGTGGTGAGGCGGACGACGTCGCGCTGGCCGCCCATTGCCTGTGACGAGCAACCACATCAGAATCTCAGAAAGGAGGGCTGCAAGGGCTTTGGACGCACGAGTGGACCGTCTGCACCGAGCCGAACATCTCGGGATCCCAGTTGAGGTAGATCGCGTCGAATACCTGGACGACGACCTCCCAGGGCATACTGAAAACGCCTGTTGCGCCCAAACACGCCAGTGTCAGCGTTGAACTGGATGCCGCGCGTGGTACGGACGTACGCTCATTGCCGACGACGTCGAGCGCCGAACGCAGGTCGGCCGACCAGCCCGTCTCCTCGGGGATGACGTCAAGCGCAACCTCGCTTGTCGACGCATCGTAAGCGGTGCCGTCGCCCTGCAGCCGCGCTTTGCGCTTCCAAGGATTGAGGACGTGCACGAGGCGCTTTCCATCGTGTTCGACGAGGTCTGCGTGGGTGGTTTGACGGTTGAGCGGGTGCCTGTGCAAGATCTAGGATAGGCGAGACGCACCGAGGACAGAGTAGTCGTGCCTGGAGATCAGGCCGGTCTCCTTCACCTGGGTCTTGTTCAGCAGTCCGGTGCCGAGACTCATCAAACACGAGCCTATGGTTGAGCGTGGGTCAGTCATCCGGGTTGCGCATTGAGGATCTGAAGGGGGAAGCGCGCACCCTGCTCGACAGACGCGCGCAGGCGCGACCACGTCTGTTCGCGCTTGAACGCCGAGCTGCAGAGACGCGTGCTGCTTCAGCCTGCAATCCTACCAGCGAATAAGGCCAGTCAAACATACTCGCGCAGGCTGACGACTTCAGGCACCCAGCCCGTGAGCGCGTGCAGGTCGACGCTCGAGTTGGACCCGGCGCCGTCCCACCCGCCGCGCAGCGCCATCCAGCCTTTCTCCAGCAGCTGCAGCCCCCAGCCCTCGCCCTCACGCACGTCCGCGCCGTCGCAGGCGATTCCGACCGGCGCGCCGGACGATGTGAGCGGGAGCAGGTGGTCGAGGAACGTGCTGCGCTGCGCGCCGTTCAGGTTGAGCGTGAGCTTGAACAGGGTCGGGTCGGAAGTCGAGGGTGTGAGCAGCGGTGCCAGAAGGTCCTGTTGGCCCGAGTGGTGAACGTTAGCCAGACCTGCCTCGGCCACATAGAGCAAGAAGGTTGGGCACACCTTGCCTTGCTTGCGGCCGTGCCGCCGGTTCCAAGCGACGAGCACCTGCAAGCTCACGACAAAGCTGCAGTTGGCGACGCGGTCTTGCTGGATCACATCGGGACTTGCGCCGTTCGGCAGCCAGAGCGCATCGAGGCCGGACTGCGGAGGCGGCGCGTACGCGCCAGCGGACCAGGCTGGCAGGGGAGGGTTGGGGAGCGGCGCGCGGACGGGGAGGAAGGGCGAGGCGAGAGGTAGGACGACCAACCCCCAGGGCGCGGCGATGGTCGCCGACTGCAGGAGTACATCCTGCTGCAGGTCTGCGTCGCGGTTCTGTCCCGTGGTCAGCCGTGCCGCAGCTTCCTGCGCCAGAAAAGGAGGATGGGGGAGGGGGTGGGGGTGACAGAGACGGACCAGGATCGCACGGCCCCTTGCCGGCCGGCCTCCGCACCTGGCCCTCCTCCTTCCCCCTGCCCTCGACCGCCGCCTTGCATCGTTCGGCGTTGTCGAGCGCGCTCCTGAGCTCGCGCTGCACGCCGGCCCGCTCGTCCAGCGGCGCGAGGCGGCCGGCGCGGACAAACGCCTGCGCCGCCTGGAGGAAGAGGGCGAACGCTTGGGCGGGCGCGGGCGGGCGGGCGAGCAGCTGGAGCGCGGCCCGGTGCGCGAGCGCGCGCGCGAGCGCCAGCGTCGACGCGTAGGACGCCGGCGCGGGGGCGGCCATGGGAAGGGGCGGGGGAGGGGCAGGGCGTGAGGGCGGATGGGCGTCAACGGCCTGGATCAGCTATCTGCTCGGCTCGCGCGATCTCTGGCAACCCGAGGTGCTGCGCGGCGGACAGATACGCATGTATGCACTCGGCCCAGCGCGCGAGCAGGAGCAATGACATGAATCCGAGCAAGCCGAGCGAGATTAGGAGCAGGTAAAGTACATGGTCTTTGCGATCCGGAGGTGGGGCGATGGGGGAGGGAGCGGTCGGCTAGGGAGAAGGGCCCTTTGAGTTTAGAACGGGCGCACACGATGTGTGGGTGAGGAAGCATGGGTGTATGCGCACTCAAGGTGGTTTGCGAGGGCTTTACACGGAGGTCCTGCGGAGATGCGCAATGACAAGTTCAGTCCAGTCGAAGGGAAAACGCGGGGAAGAAGCAAGGGGACGGACCACTCCTTGCGCTCATGCGCGAGCGGCGTCGCCGGCCCGTCGGCGAAGAAGGGGTCCGCAAACGGGTCCTCTCCCGCGCCGGGCGTGCCGAGCAACTGACCCTCGTCGGCCCCGCCGAGCCGGCCGTACGCGGGTTCGTCCTGCGCCGGCGTGTGCGAGGGCGACTGCCGGCGCGAGGCCGCGCGCAGGCGGTAGTCGTCGTCGGACGAGTCGTAGTCCGAGAGTTCGGAGAGAGAATCGTGCGAGCGCGAGTAGGTGGCGTACCGCGGCTCGATGGGGTCCGGGAGCCTGCTCGAGGACCTGGCGGGACGCGATGCAAAGACGAGCGGCACCAGCAGCAAAGTCAGCACACTCCAGCTCGGTGCGACGGAAACACACGCAGGAACGCAGGAGGAGGGGAAACGCACCCGCCCGAGAAGTCGAGGTCCCGCAGGTCCGAGTGCACCTGCTCCCTCCTCTCGCGGTCCCGCGCGACCGCCGCCCGCTGCTTCGCCTGGAGCTTCATGAGCTCAGTCTCGCGCTCGTCCTGCAGCCGCTGAGCCGCGAGTCGCGCGCTCAGCGCCTCCTCTTCATCGTGCGCCGCGCGAGGGTTAGCGGTCTGCGCCGTCGAGGGAGCGTCGTCGTCCGAGTCGTGCGTCGCCGGCTTGGCCATCTATGGGACGAGTGCATCTCGATCAGTCCCCTGCTTCGGAGACGAGGGTCTGAAGGCACGCCGGCTCACCTTGTCGTACAGCTGGAGCGCAGCGATGATGGTCTCGTTGGTCGACAGCAGCGTCCCGATGTACTCCTCGTCCTCGACGAGCTGGATGTACCGGATCACCTTCTTGCGCAGCGTCTTGGCCTCGTCCAGGTACTTCTGCACGCGCGCGTTTGAGGTGATGCTCTCCGTCTCGCGGTTGACGAGCTGCGGCCCAGCGCGCGAGAAGTAGGGAGAGTGTCAGTAGGAGGTGAGGGGCGGCTAGCGAAAGAGGCGCGCCGCGAGACGCACACGGATGGCGTTAATGAGGTTGTTGGCAGCCTGCGATGCGCCGGCGATCGCCTGCAGGATCGCCGGCTTCTCCTTCTCAAAGTTGAACGGCGGCCGCTTGGGCGCCGCCTTAGGCACGCCGGCCTTGGCGCCGGTGCCGGCGTTCTTGCGGCGGGCCTCGAGCATCCGCTCCTCGCGGCGGACGCGGTCCTCGCGCTCCTTGAGCTCGCGCTCGCGGCGCTCGAGCGCCCGCCGCTCGCGCTCCTGCGCGTCCTCGGCCTCCCGCGCGCGTGCGGCGTCGGCCCGGCGCTGCTCGGCCTCGAGCTGGCGCTGGGCGGACTCGGCCTTGGACGCCTGGCGCGACGCGGCAGCCGCGGCAGGGCTCACGTCCCACGCGTGCTCCCACAGGCCGTCGTCCCGCGAGGCCGGCTTTGCAGCAGCGGCGGAGGCGGCGGCGGTGGAGGAGGAAGAAGAGGTGCCGGAGGCGGCAGGGACGGAGGACGCCTGCACGTGCAGCGCACGAACCCAGCGGTTAGTTCTACGTCGCTCTCTCGCTCTCACGCCTCGTAGATGGGTCAAGTGTGAAGTAGGGGAGGGAGGGAGGGAGGGCAGAAAACGCACGCGCTTCGCCGACGAGCCGGCCCCGCCGCCGCACTCGGCCCAGAGGCCCGCGACTTTTGCGAAAGCGCGGTCGCCGTCGTCGGCCTGGATCTTCCATCCTTTGAGCACGCCCATCAGTCGGCGCTTGACGTCTGGGTCCGTGTGGTAGTCGCGCGCCGTCTCGCGCAGCCGCTCGAGCAGCTGCGGGCTCGTCGCGAACGACCGGGGGAACGTGCGCGAGTTCTCCGACAGTGCCTTGAGCAGCGTCAGCGCTCGGATCTGGCGGTGCACCGAGCCGTACTTGAGCTTCTTGCGGATCGCGCGCGACGCCTCGTCCGGCCCGGTCGAGCCTTGGATGTCGCTGGGAGTTCGAGATGGTGGAGGTCAGAGGCGCGAACAAGCCGCGTGCTGCGGGAGAAAAGGAGGGAGGGAGAGAGGGAGGGAGGGAAGGAAGGAAGGAAGGAAGGAGGGAGGGACGCACACGGCCTCGACGAGCTCTGCGATGCCGTCGAGCTCATCGTACGCGTAGCCATCGCCGGTGAGGATGTCGACCCTGGCCGGGCCCAGCAGCGCACGTCAGCCCCTTTCGGAGGGTCACTTTCCCAGCAGCAAGCAACGGCGGATGCAGAAAGGGGGAGGGGGAGGGAGGGGGACGCACCAGTCGGTGACGGAAGACTGACAGGCAGCAACGCAGACGGAGGGGAAGCGTCAGCGCACGGGCTTATCGGCCATCTGCGCGCGCGAGCGCCCTCGCAACCGTGTCGACACCAGAAGGAAGGACAGAAAGGCGGGAGACTGACGTGCGGCTTGCCCTCCTGCAGCTGGTCGAGCAGCTTCATGCCACGCTTGAGGGTGGTGCCGAGGTTGGACATGGGTCACGGGTTGCTGGGGAGGGAGGGAGAAGGGGGGAAGGGGGGATGGGGGGAGGTCGGGGGGGCTGAGGGCTGAAGGGGGGGGGAGGCGTGGTGCGATGAGCGTGGGAGCCGTGGCAGGTGGACGGTGACGAGGAGGGAGGGGTGGTGGGGGATGCTGTCGGGGACAGGAGGAGGAGGTCGGGCGGTCGACGAGGCGATGGCGGCAGGTGGAGATCGCCGATGAGTACTTGCGCATCGCCGCAAACGACAGTTAGAGCTCTACTAGGAGCCTGTTTGAGTACCTGACCGCTTTCCTCCTCGCACCGGGCAGTGGAGGTGCCGCACTTGCGGAAAGGACGTCGGTCAAGACATGCTTTGGCACCACGTCGCCCAGCACAAGCTCCTGCAGCAGCTGCCGGTCGACGCGTGTGGATTGTGCGGCGGCCGCAAGTGCGCGCCTGGCCTCAAGGCGGACGGCGTCGGCAAGGCCGTACAGGTCGACGTCGGAAGCTGCGGTCAGCCTCCCTCCAAGAGCCTCAAGTTCCTCAACTCAGCCCTTCGACAGACGTCCCGGTCGAGTGTCCGCGCTGCAAGCTCGTCGTCTGGCGGTACGCTCTGCTCTCGCACTTGACCAACGCGCACCCGGCCTCCGCCGGTCTCGATGGAAAGCTGATAGCCAACCTCAGTAGGGAGGGAGGAGGACTCTCTCGCCTCGGTATCCGATCACGAACGTCGTTGGGTCCTCAAGTCGAAGGAGAAGGAGTGAGGTGAGTGCCTTCGCTCGTTCATCTCGAGAGCTGCGCGCGCCAACCTCCCATCTCCACCCACTGCACCCCTCCACCGCTCCCCCATCACCATTCTGTACAATTCTGAGTAGTTAGCCTTCTTGCCCAGCCCTGTTTACCTAGCCCTGCACTGTTGGCTGTATCAGAATGTGTTTGTTGGTGGCCCACAAAAGGGGCGAAACAGAGCTGCGACGTTTGACGTGTGCCGCGGAGAACGTCGCCCCCTCGAGTTGATACGCGAAATCGCGGCCCAGTCCGGTCCTTGGCCTGGCAAAGAAGACCCTCAGTATAAAAGCTTCGGTAAAGTACGCATCTCTCTCTCTCTCTCTCTCACTCTCTCTCGCCCCCCCCCCCTCCCTCCCGCCACGACACACCACGATGCCCATCAAGCAGCTCGCCCGCAACAAGGCCTTTGGCGGCCATCTCACAAAGTACTCGTTCCCCGTCCGTCCGGCCGACCGTTCCATCTCCCCTCCTTGCGCTGACCGACCGCTCGCTCGCTCCCGCCCAGTCGTCCGCCCTCGGCGGGCTCACCACCCAGCTCAACGTCTTCCTCCCCGCGACGTCTGCCCCGGCGCCCGCGCTCGTCTACCTCGCCGGGCTGACGTGCAACGAGGACACCGGGTGCGCCCTCCTTTTCCTCCCGGCGCTCGTCCCGTTCGCGAGAGCCACCAGGGTCTGACGTCCAGCCGTGTCTGCCCGCTCCGGCGCGCACAGGCCCTGGAAGTCGGGCATCCTCCGCAGCGCCGCCGAGCACGGCCTCGCCGTCGTCTTCCCCGACACGTCGCCCCGCGGCGCCGGGATCGAGGGCGAGGATGCCGACTGGGACTTTGGCACCGGTAGCGCCCCCTTCCCCTCCTCTCCGCTCCTTCGGGCGCATGCCGCCCGTGCGTGCGCCGCGAGGCTGACCAGCAGGGAGCGGTGCGTTCGGCAGGCGCCGGCTTCTACGTCGACGCGACGGCGGACAAGTACAAGAAGCACTACAACATGTACTCGCTCGTGACGGCCGAGATCCCGGCCGTGCTCAAGGAGGCGGCGCTGCCGATCGTGCGCCTCTCGCGTTCCCTTGCACGTTGACTCAGGGTGGCACCCGGCTGATCACCGGCCTCCCCCCCCCCCCCCCCCCCCCCCCCCCCCCCCCCCCCCCCCCCCCTTTGCCTCCCCTGCCGCAGGACTGGTCGCGCGTGTCCCTGATCGGACACTCGATGGGCGGCCACGGCGCGCTCTCGCTCTACCTCAAGAACCTCCCGTCCAAGGCGTACAAGGCCGCCTCGGCCTTCGCGCCCATCTGCCACCCGTCGCAATGCGCTTGGGGTAAGAAGGCCTTCTCGAACTACCTCGCATCCGAGGCCGAGTGGGCAGCGTACGACTCGCTCCTCCTCCTCCCGGCCGACAAGGCCGCCCAGCAGGACGTCAAGGTCAAGGTGACGTACGGCGACGCCGACCAGTTCTTCAAGGACGGCCAGCTGCTGCCGGAGAGGTTCGAGGCCCGCGCGCGCGAGCTCGGGCTCGGCCGGGATCAGGTCGCCGTCGACGCCGATGCGGGCAGCGACCACAGCTACTACTTTGTGCGTTGTCCCCTCCCCCGTCCGACCTCCCCTTCTCTTCCTCTCCACTCTCTTCCTCCTTCCCTCCCGCGTGTGTGCTGTATTCTGGAGGTGTGGCTAACGAGGAGCGGGGCGCGCCGGTCGTTCGCAGATCTCGTCATTCGTCGACGAGCACGTCGCCTGGCACGCCCAGATCCTCAAGGCCTAGATCTCTCCTCGACGGGGGTAGTTGGCTGGAGACCACGTCCGCTGGGCAGGGTAGAGCAGGCGTTCCTTAATGAGATAAATGGGCGTCGCAAGCCTACTGCGCGGGATGCGAGGGCCGGCCCCTGACGCGTGGGGGAACCGGCCAGCTGGTCGCGCGGCGTGCCGGAGCCGTCGCTGTGAAAGTCCCTCTTTGCCTTTGCAAGTGACCGCACCGGCAGCGGGAGCGGGATCATCATCGATCGGGGTCCCTGGCCGCCGCGCGGACGACGGCGAGCATCGCGCCGGCGTCGACGAGCTTCTCGGCCCGCTTGCCCGCGCGCGCACCCGCGGCCGCTTCCGCCCGCTCGACGAGCTTCCACTCGGCCCAGCTGACCGCCTGGCCCTGCGCGACCTGCGGGGGCACGCCCTCCCGCGGCGCGCTGCCGGGCGGCAGGGCGGCCGCCGCTGCCGCCTGCCGGTCGGCGAGCACCACGTCCGCGACCGAGTAGGCGTCGTACATCGTCTGTGCGATGACGCCGACGGGTCCGCGGGCGAGCCAGCCGGCGGCGTAGACGTTGGGCACCTGCAGGCGCGGCCCCGGCGAGGTGGAAGCGGCGTCAGCGGAGCAGGGCTTTGGAAGGCGGGAATGAAGGAAAGAGAGGGAAAGGGAAAGGGGGAGGAGGAGGGAGAGGGGGAGAGGGGGAAGGAACGCACGACCTCGTCGTCAGCGGTTACGACCCGCCCGCCGATGTTGCGCACCCGGCCCCTGCGCGCGTCAAACCACCCCGCCGCCGCCCACGGCACGCCGCCGTCGCCGCCGCCGCCGCCCGTGTGCAGCGGCTCGCTCCGGTACCCGACGCTCTCGACGACTAGGTCCGTCGGCGTCTCTACTTCCTCGCCGGTCGGGACGGCGCTCGCGACGGGCGCGGACGGGGCGGGCGTGTTGGGCCCTGCGAAGGGCGGAGAGGAGGCGCCCGTAGGCGTCTCGGACGAAGGGGGGAGAAGCGCGTTCACACTCCACTTGACGCTCGACACCGGCGCGCGACCGTTGGCGGCATCGGCGGCGGACGACGAAGCGCAGAACGTCTTCGGACTCCGGAGGAACGACAGCTTGAACACCTTCTCCCTCTGCCCGTCGCTCGGCGGGACGCTCGCCCGCCCGGTGCCCTTCTCCATGAGCCCGAGCAGGCGCTTGCGCATGCGCTCCTCGCCGCCGCCGACCCGCGCGACCTCGGCCAGCGCGGCGTCGAGCTCGGCCTGGGACGGGCCGTCGAACCGCACGCCGGGCAGCGCGAGCATCTCCCGCAGCTCCTTGGTCGTGAACGCGACCTGCGCCGGGCCGCGCCGGCCGACGACCTCGACGCGCTCAACCGCGCTCTTGCGGAGGACGGCGAGCACCCGCTCGGGCACGTCCGTCTGCGCGAGGAGCGCGACGTCCTTGAGCAGGATGCGCGCGACGTCGAGCGCGACGTTACCCTGCCCGATGACCGTCACGTGCTTGACCTTCGAGAGATCAGGCGCAAGGTGCGCATACGCCGGGTGGCCGTTGTACCAGCTCACAAAAGCCAGCGCGGGAAAGACGTTGGCGAGTGGCTGGGAGGAGGACGACGAGCCTGGCGTCGACGGCAGCGGCGCAGACAACGACGCACCGTACGACAAGAGCAGGTGCGAGTAGTGCGGCAGGAGGGACGCGACAGGCAGGTGAATCGCTTCCGGGTAGGTATACGGCGACGTCGTTGGCGCAGGCGCAGAAGAGGAGGACGGTGACGACGAGGGAGCGGGCGAGCCGACGTCGACGTTGCCGAAGAAGGAGAAGCGCGGGTCGTTCGCTAGCAGGTCAAACTTGTGTTGCACGTTCTACCAGCCGCCCGTGTACGCAGGCCGTCAGCGCAGGGTCGGTGAACAGGTGGAGAGGGAACGAGCGAGCGCACCTTGACCTCGGGATGGTCGGGCGCGACGCCGTACCTGACGAGCCCGTGCGGCGTCGGCAGCCGCTCGTACACATGCACCTGCGACTCGCTGTCGTCCGCCGGGAGCTGAGCGAGGATGCGCGAGGCCGCATAGAGCCCTGAGGGACCGGCGCCGATGATGGCGAGCTTCAAGGGCGGCGGCGTGGGAGGAGGAGCGGCCGAGGACAGGGCGCGTCGACCGACCGCGCGCGTGCAGAAGGCGCCATACCGCAGCATCTCGCGAGGACCGAAGAGACGTCTAGGGCAGAGTCGGCCAGCGAAGAGTCCTACACCGTCTCGGGGGAGGATGCTAGGAGGGGTGCTCTCGAGTGGTGGTCGTTGTTGCCAGGGTCGCGGCCGCCCGACACTCGGCCAGCTGCGCCCGACGTCGCGTCGCGTCGAGCTCCGCCGCAGGGTCGTGTCCGAAGACGACGACGACAATATCGCCGCTGATCGCACTCGACAGGTTGCCCTGCCTCCCAGCAGTGGACGGCGCTGACCATTCACAAGTCCCTTTGAGACGGCAGTCGCTGACGACGGCTTTCAGCAGCCGAGGACGCTCAGGCGCAGGCGCACAGACCTCTCGCTCCCCTTCCCAGCCAGCTACGTCAGAGGGCCGTGCAGCCCCCGCCAGCCTCCCCTTCATGCTCGCTGTCGCCCGCCACTCTGGTCCTCCAAGGAGACGCTTCCCGAGGTCCGAACTCTGGTCCTGTCACCCTGCGGCTGATCGCCATTGCCGTTCAAGGAAAAGTCGGACAGGAGTGGCCGGTCCTTCAAAGAGAGAAAGACGGCAACCTTCTCTCCTTCTCCGACCCTCCTCCCTCCGACCCCCGTCTTCGTGCAACATCTTCTGAGAGCCGATCGCCAAGATGTTTGAGCTAGCGACCGGCTGCATCATCGTTGCCTCGTGCGTGCTTTTCTCGCTGCCTCGAGCTCGAAGCTGACTTGTGCATTATCCTTCCGCAGCTGGCTGAGTGCGGTTCTTACCCGCTGCGCTACTTTGTCGCTAGCCCTGACTCGGCCTCCCTCCTCATAGATGCGCCTCTCCTTGCCATTGAGCTCTTCGAGGTCCGCACGTACTTTACGTTCGTCCTCGTCCTCCTTCAGTCAGGGTGGACCGCTGCCCGACCGCGCGCTGACGATGGGTTCCTTCCACTCTTGCGCAGGCGCTTCCCGCACGACTTCCGCTTATACCAAGCCGCGGTCGCGCTGGCGGTCGCGATCGACGTGGCGACCGTCATCTCTGTCATGGCGGCGGTCTGGCTTGTGAGTTTGGGCTTTGACGGACGGCCTTCGTAGGACAAAGGCTGACTTGACGTCGACGTCCTGCAGTATTCCATCGTGCGTCGACTGGACTGAGAACACCCTCGAGGGCTGAGGGCTCAGTCGACACCCTCTTCCTTTTGCTTCACAGTCGCACTGGGGTGACCCTGTTTACGCAACAAGTCAACCTTGGCCGATCCCCTTCTACTGCATTTCGACCGGCTTCTCCGCCGCAATCTGTCAATCGTACCTGATCTACCGCATCTTCAAGTTCACAAAGCAGTGGCTCTGGTTGCCGGTGCTGTTTACGCCCGTCATCCTCTCCCTTGCCGGCGCCATCCTGACCGGGCACGGCGCAATCGTCGTGACGCTCGCAACGCGGGCGACGCTCGTGCAGTACGTCACGCTCTGGCTGTCGGGCAAGTTGTGCGCCGACGTCCTCATCGGTCAGTCTGCTCCCGTGAGTTTCGGCGCGCAAACCCGTTGCTCATTTTCGGCTCATTTCTCTAGCCGCCGTCTCGATCTACAACCTGGGCAAGATCAAGGCCGTTTTTGAGGATAGCCGAAAGTGCGTTTCCCCCTCGCTTGTCCTGCTTGAAGTCGCGCTGACCGCTTTCCGTCTCGCAGCACCATCCGCCAGCTCATGATCCAGTCCGTAGAGACCGGCTCGGTCACGGCCACGCTTGCGCTGGCTGCCCTCATCTTGTACAACAAGCTGCCAGAGACGTGCGTCTGCGTGCGCTTGCGTTCCGAGAAAAAACGCTGACTCTGTTCCGTCGTCGCTGTCAGCAACACCTCGATCATGATCGCTATGGACCTCGTAAGTCTCGTCCCTCCCCTGCGCGCGATTACCTCAACGGGGAGCTGATTGCCTGTCAACCTCGTAGGGCCGCGTGTACACGATCACCATGGTCGTCGCAATGAATCGCCGTCAGAACGGCAGTACCCTCGACAGCCAGCAGCACGCCTCGCGCTCGACTGGCAGCCGCACGGCCGCAGGCGGTGCCGAGGGCGCGTTCGGCGCCTTCTCGAAGAACGGTGGGATCGCGGTCCAGCGCGAGACGGCGGTGCATTATGAGACGCCGGACCACTATAATCAGGTCCAGGTGCGTCCCCGTCGGCTGACTCGGCGTGCTGTGCCCTCTGTCTTCATTCGGCTGACTACCCTCGCTCTGCAGCCCGCGGCCGTCATCTACCGCTCGAAGCACGAGCGCGCCGACTCGCCCACGGAAAAGGTGTGTCTCGGGAGGGCTTCCCTTCTCGTCTTAATCGCTTGCACTAACCGACCTTCCATCTCCAGACAGACCATGTCGCCTCAGGCGCCTGGGGCACGACGCCCGGCGCCAACAGCGAGATCGAGCTCGCGCGCGAGCCCCTCAGCCACAACTAGACCCTGTCCTTGCCCGATCTCTCAGTCGTCCCACCTCGCACTCACACGCACACCGGCATCGTTCCCAAGATCGCACGCCCTTTTCTTGACTTTCTTTCCGGTCCTCCCTCCCTTGCCGCAGTGAATCGCCCTCTTGCCTCCTTCGTCCACCTCTCTCGCTGTCTGTCTGTCCATTCTTTCACCTTTAGGCCAGGCTCATACTTCTTGTCCCAACAGGTGATCCCAATGACGTCCTCCTCTGACGAAGTGTTCGGCGACTGTTAGTAAGGCGCAGCATGTGAGCAAGCGAGGATCAGGGCCTGCGAGTACGAGCTCCAATGTTAGCGCTCTGCGTGTGGGAAAGGAACGAGACTAAACGTACCTTCAGCGCGGGAGTGAGATCTCCGACCGAGACCAGAGCGCCAGACCGTGCCTTCAGCAGCCGCGGCGTTGGCGAGGGCGGACAACCCACGGAAGAGCCGTTCACAGGGCACCGAAGGCGTCAGCTCTCATCCGCCCGCGCCCCCCTCCTTGGCCATGTCGCGCAGCCGTCGCCTCAGGATCTTGCCCGAGGCTCTGCGAAGAGCGCGGCGTGCGATATCAGTGCGTGTTTGGCGCGCGTACGGGCCGGGAGGGGGACGCACGACTTGGGGATCTGGTCGATCAGATGCACGCCTCCGCGGAGGTACTTGTGCGGCGCGACCTGCATGAGTAATTCGAGTGTCAGCTTGAACTGAAGAGCAAAGAGGGAGGGGGCTGTTCACCTTCTGCTGAACCCACTTCGCGGCGTCTAGTGCGAACTGCGCTTCTTCACCAGGAGCAACCGCATCCGGCTCTAGGACGACGTAAGCCCTGCTCGAGTAGCACAGATCGTCAGCGGCACAGCGACCGCCAGGATGAGCGCGCACGCTCACCTGGGGACCTCAACCCCTTCCTCGGGGCTCATGACGCCGATGACGCCGACGTCTGCGACAAGAGGGTGCGTGAGGAGCAGAGCCTCCAGCTCGGCCGGCGCGACCTGATAACTGCGATGCGGAGTCGTCTCTCAGCCGTTTGAAGACGTGGGTGAGAAGCGAAGCGGAAGAGGGACGTACCCGTTGTACTTGATAAGTTCCTTGCGCCTGTCGATGATGTAGAAGTAGCCTTCTGGATCGATCGTTGCGATGTCCCCCGTCTTGAGCCATGCTTGTCCGCCGTCCGTGGCGAGTGCGAAAGTGGCGCGTGTCGAGACAGGGTTGTTGAGGTAGCCTCTGTAAACGCTCACCAGTCAGGAACTCAGCGAGGGAAGGTAGGGCGAAGCACTCACTTCATGACGTTCGGTCCGCGCAACCACATTTCGCCCACCGGCCACCCGCCCTCCCCAGCGCGCGCATCAGCCCCTTCCTCGTTAACGAGCCGAGCTTCGACGTTTGGGATGAGCCGGCCGATCGAGCCCGGGTGCGCGCGCGAGTCAGCCTGCTGGAGGATATGCGTTACCGGCGAGGTCTCGGTCAACCCGAAGCTGCGCGGGTTCGGTGTCAGCCGCTTGAGTAAGGATTGCGCAGGGTTGGCAACTGACCCTTGCAGGAGGATCAAGTCCTGCGCGCGAAAGCGTTCCTCGACGGCGGCGACGAGCTCCTTGCCCAGTGGGCTGAAGCAGGGAGAGCGGCATATCAGCGCCAGGCTGGCCTGCATGAAAAAGGGCAGACGACGTACGCAGCGCCTGACAAAAGCCATTTCAGCGAGCTCAGGTCGTACCGGTCCAAGACCTTGGACTGCGCAAAATGGATCTGTGATCCGCGATGCTCGCTATCAGCGCGCAGCTGGGCGCGAACTGGCTGAGAAGAGGACGCACAAGAATCGGAGGGACAAGGATGGCACAGGACGTTTTGTACGTCTCTATCGCCTGGCAGATGGTGCGCAGGTCGACCTTCTGCAGATGAGAAGGCGAGCACAGTGAGTCGGGTCGCGTGCGACAGAGAGGGAATGACGCACGGGAACGATCACGACTGAAAAGCCGCGCTGAAGCGGAAGAAGGATGACTGAGGAAGGGCGTCAGATGAAAGTTATGCGCCGCTTTAGCAGTCAGGACCGTGTACACACGCTTGAAGAGGCCGTAGATGTGCGAGAAGGGCTAACAAGGAAAGGACTTCGCGCTCAGCCCAGCACCCAAGGATGGATACACGGGGGCCCGACGCACCAGGATACCAAGCATCGCCTCCTTACCAGCTTCCAGCTCGGGGAAGACGGGCGGGCGCATCATCTCCATCAGCGACGTCAAGTTGTGGTGCGTCGTTCTGTACGCTCGCGCAGTGCGCAGTGATCAGCTTGGCGGATCGCGAAGGACGACGGCGGAGGAGGACGGACTCGACACCCTTCGACAGCCCTTCTGTACCGCTGGAGAAGCATATGACCGAGGTCTGCTGTTCGTCGCCGTCCGTCCAGGCGGGCTCGACCGGCGCGTGGTCTTCAGCGAGCAGCGCATCCCACGACTGGAAGCCAGGCGCAACGGGCACGCCGTCAGAGGGAACGACGATTGTGCGCTCCTTTACTTCAGTCTCCGAAAGCGGCGCCTCCTGCGTGCGGAAGGCCGAGAGGAGAGTAGGCAGCAAGGTGGAGGAGGTGATGGTGATCCGAGGAGTGGAGACGTCGAGCTGGTGCGCGAGGTCGGTCGGAGTCCTGCGAGGAAGACAGGAGTCAGCCTCGCTGTTGCGAACACACGGAGTACACGCGACCCACAGTGCCGAAGCGTAGAGTGCCGTTTTGTAGCCCCCCCGTTGCGCACCCAGGAAGACGACAGGCCAGTCGATGCCGTTACCCAGGAAGAGGCCGACCGTCGCTGGGCCCGATGCGCCCTGCCGTTCGATCCTTTCCCTCAGGCCACCCACGAGCTGGCCCGAGAGTCGTTTGAGATCTGCGCGCGTCAACGTCCGACCTGTGGACGAGTCGATGAAGACGGGCAGGCTGTCGTCGAGCGCGCTGTCGGTTGGGAGGAGGTGCGCGTAGAGCGACGTCCGCGGGAGCTGCTCGCGTGCAGGGTGCGGCGAGCGGTAGACGACCTCGTGCGAGATCGCGCGCAGGCCCACCGACGGCCAGGCGCGACATGTTGTGTGCGGCAGGCGAGCTGCGAACATCGGGTCCAGGTCCTTCGAGGCTGCCCTTGCCGTCGTCGTCGCGCAGCAACACCTCGGAAGCGGAGAACATGTCCGCCGGCTTACATGAATCGGACTCGAGAGGCGGCTTAGACAGCGCTGCCACTACGGAGGTCGCCGCCGCTGCGTTCGTCAGCAGCGGCCGCTCCATCGCATTGCTTCCCTGCCCTTCACCCCATTCGCATGCTCAGGCCCATCGTCGCAGGAACAGCTACCAAGTACGCACAGCTCAATGCTGCCTCTCCCTCGTGGCCTGTCCTGACACGTGGGTTCACTTCGTCCGCATCCCTCCCCTCCTCTGACGTACCCTCGCCCATCGCCTTCCCCGCCAGCCTCATTCGCAACACTCGCCGCACCATGTCCACCAAGATCGACGTCGCCACCATGAAGCCGCTCCAGTTCTACACTGCGGCGACGCCCAACGGCCACAAGGTGTGCTCCCCCGGCCTTCGGCGCAGCCTCCTGATCGCTGACCGGGTTCGCGCAGGTCTCCGTCCTCCTCGAGGAGCTCAAGGACGCCTACCCGGGCTTCAAGTACGAGACGCACAAGATCGACATCACAAAGAACACTCAGAAGGAGGACTGGTTCCTCAAGGTGTGTCCTGCGTTCCGCTGCTGCGCCCCCTTCAGCCACGCTGACGCTTGCCGAATCGCCGTAGATCAACCCCAACGGCCGCATCCCGGCGCTCGTCGACAGCAACCGCAAAGACTTCCCCGTCTTCGAGACGGCTGCCATCCTCCGTGCGTCGAGACTCGCTCTCCTGTGCGGCTCAGTCGCTGAAGTTTACCTGCTGCGCTCGCTCTCGCAGTGTATCTCGTCAAGCATTACGACGCCGAGCACAAGTTCGGCTTCGCTGACGATGGCGACGAAGGCGAGGACTACCGCAGCGAGACCTTCCAGTGGCTTTTCTTTGTCCACGGCGGCGTGGGTCCGATGCAGGGTGCGTCCTCGTGCTCGCCGAGCCTGTTCTCCACGTTGCGCTGACCGTCTTTCATTCCAACTCGCAGGCCAGGCCAACCACTTCTACCGCTACGCGCCTGAGAAGATTCCGTACGGCATCAAGCGCTACCAGGACGAGACCCGGCGCCTGTACGACGTCCTCGCGATCCGCCTGGCCGACCGCGACTTCCTCGTCGGCCCCGGCCGCGGCAAGTACTCGATCGCGGACCAGAACGCGTTCCCCTGGGTGTTCTGGGGCCCGCTCGCCGGCGTGCCGCGCGACCAGTACCCGCCGGCCGTGCGCGCGTGGGTCGACCGCATCTGGGCTCGCGATGCCGTCAAGCGCGGCATGAACGTTCCCGAGGGCCGAGGCGACCTGATCAACCACATCGCCGAACACGGCACCGACCCTGAGCCCCCTGCGCGTGGCGGTGTGTAAAAGCTGTGACGCTGCTGTTTCTTTCCCCTCCAGCCAGGTTTACACTGTATCCATGAATCATTGCGCACGAGTCTTGGGTGGTGACGCTAGGGCAAAGCGCCTCAAGAGGAGAGTGGAAATTACAGAAGGCAAGATGAGTCAGGACATCTAGTCGTCCTTGTAGTGGAAGAAGGTGCCGTTCCCGGCGTTTCTGTGGTCCTCCTCGAGCTGGCGCGTCGTAGAATGACTTCAGCAACCTGCGTGATGTGCGCAAAGGAAGCTCTTACTCACCCAGCGTCGCTCGTCTGGCCTCCGCTGACCCGTTTCACTGGTGTCTTTGCTCGTCCGTCGACTGCTGACCGACGCACGCCGGCTGCTGATGGACGCCTGTCGGCTGAGCTCCGAGTACCCGCCCGTCCGCCCGGCGCTGATCTCGGACGCCTTGCGCGCCTCGTCCTCGTCTAGCATCTTGAGACGCGAGGCGACGAGGTCCTCCTGCAGTGTGTGGCAAAACATCAGCGCTCAACGCAGCAACGGGGGCTAAGCACGGACGCACGGTGATCTCCTCGGCTGCTGTGCGCAGGCCCAGCGCTGGGTTGTTGAGGTTGGGGAGGTACAAGCTTCGCTCTCCGGCCCCAGAAAGGTTGACGAGGGAGTCGATGGGCTCAGGTCGGACTGGGGGTGTGCCAAGCGCGGGCGACAAGGGAGATGCGCGATGGCTGTACCCGGACGACGAGCTTGACCGCCTTCGATGGGACGAAGTGCCGGCCGAGTGACCGTCGCAGGCGTTGATGCCCGACGCAGGCGGCCGGACAGCCTCCTCCAGAAGCTGCGATTTCAGCAGCTCGACCCGCTTCTTCTGCAGCCGGTCCTCCTCTTCCTCCACCTCGTCCGTCGTCGAGATGCGCCGATCAAACGTCCTCGCCCGAGGCTGCGGCCCCTCTCTGGGCGAACTGGTCAGAAGAGGCGAAGACGACAGGCTGAGCGGTCTGAGTTTGGACGGCGGTTGCGCAGCCGGCGGCGGGGGTGAGGCGACGATTGGCGAGGCCGGCGACGAGCCGAAAAGAGAGGCGAGTCCGCCGCGCCAGTCGATGCTCGATCTGCGGGCGTTCTTCTCCTCGACCGCAGGTGGCGCAGGCTTCGGAGTCGTGTCGACGGCGGGCATCGGTGCAGGTACGGGGGCGGGAGGGCTGAAGGTGAACGCCTGCATGGACGGGCGGGACGACGGCGAGCTGCGCTGGGCGAGGGAAGACCGACGCATCGAGCCTTGCAGCGAATTGCCAGCGTCTGCAGGCAGCACAGCGACTTGAGCACTTCAGTTCCTGCTTGCTCTGGGTTAGGACACTAAAATGACGTACCGGCGTTTAGGATATCTGCAAGGCGGAAAACATCAGCGCAGGGCGGTGCATCTGAAGGCAGAGAACATACTCTCGAATCCATCGACGGCTGAAACGTCCACGTGTGTCAGCGGGACGGCCGTCAGGAGCAGAGAAGCGCGCTTTACTGACAGAGGATGCGGTTGAGGATCTTCGACGTGTACAGCGCGAGCGCCTTGTTCGCCTCTTTGAGGCTCTTAATCTCGGCGCGCATGGCGTCGCCCTCGTCGTCCTTGTCGAGCTTGCGCAGGTCGCCCTCGGCCCGCCCGAGCTCAGCCGCGAGGTCCATACCGCTGCACGGGACGGCGTAGTCGCCGAGGAACTCGCCCTTGGCCTGTGCTTTGCGCCGCGCGCCGTCCTTCCCGAGCACCCAGTTGGCCCCCTTGATGTTGACCGTCCGCACTGCGGCCGAAACCTCGTCTTCACATTCTCTCACAATGAACGCTGGGTCTAGCCCGTTCGTCTCGAGCTCAAACGCTTCCCTCATGGCGGACGACGGCTGCGAGCACGGCACGGGGTTCGGGCCGAGCTCGCCCGCGCGCGACGTCCCGTTGCCGAGATGCGAGTCTTCGTCCTCCTCGTCGACCGAGTGCAGCGAGTCGGCGTGAGCGAATTTGTTACGCGGGTAGTATAGGTTGAGGAGGCTGTTAGACCTCACGGCGCTGAGCGAGGTGCGGTCGGTGAGGATGAGGTCGTACGACTCGATGTCGCCCTGCAGTGCCAGAACGAAGGTCAGGGCGGTCAGCCCTGCAGGGGCTGTCAGGGAAGCAAAAGACGAACCTGGAGCTGCGCGTTGACGCGCTTGAGGTCCGCAAGCTCCTCCTTGCTGCGGTCCATTGCCGCCTGCAGGGTGTCGTACCCGCGCTCGAGCGTGCCGAGGTTGGTCGTCATTTCCTTCAGCTCGGCATCCTTCTCGGTGAGCCTCCGAGCGAGGTGAGTGACCTCGTCTGCCTGACTAGCGGGGGTAGGCTCCAGGGTGAGCGATGAGACTGAAGCATCGCCTGATGCGTTGACCCCGGGAAAGTGGGAGCGAGCGCGGGTGATGGGACGCGCCGCGAGCGTGCGGAGGCGAGACTTGAGGTGCTGCAGCGCGACTGGAACGCCTCAGCGATGTTGACGAGAGGCTTGAAGGAGGAAAGGACGAACCTGCTCGTTGTCGTACAGCGCCTGCCGCTCGGCCTCGAAGCTCTTGGCCTGCTCGCTGCAGCAGCGGTCAAGCTCGCGCTTCTCCCTTTCAAGCGCACTGACGCGCTCCCTCAACCGGCCGACGAGCGCATTCCTGCCTTCGAGCTGGTCCCCGAGCCGTGACCGCTCGGCCTCGGCGTTCGATTCTCGTTCGACGTGCCGTGCGACAAGGTGCTTGAGGCGGTCGCTGGAGTCTTGGAGGGCGTCGCGCGTCGTCTCGAGCTCTGCGATGCGCGCAGCCGCCTGATGTTGCGCACAGACCGTGATCAACCAGTCGTTGCACACACATGAAAGCTAGCGAGGCCGACCTTGTCGTTGGTATCCCATTCTTCTTGTAGCAGACGGACAAGCTCGCTGGGGTCTGTCGCCGCCAACTCGTCGTGATTAAGTGCTCGGAACCGGCTCTGCTCCCTTCTTGCTCCAGCCCCTTTACCGAGCGCGTGCCAGCTCAAGCTGCCGCCGCCTGGACTGGTTGCGGGGCGGTAGCCTCGAGAAGGAGCGACCGCTCGAGCGGATAGCCCAGTCCGTGTGCTTTCCTGGAAGCCAGACGCCTGTGACGGCGAGGCCGAAAACAAGGTGGACAAGGAGGAGGAAGTTGGCGAGGCCGAGGAGCGCACGGTTGAGTTGGGTTGTGGGGGGGTTGCTGGTGCATGCATGTCGCGCTTGATGTCCTGTTGCATAAGGGCGGTACACTGGTCTTGTAAGGGACCAGAAGCGCGTTGGGGGACGAACGAGGAAGACGTTGTTGCGGCTGAAGACCAGGGGCCGTGCGAGCGGCCGAGCTGCGGAGGCAACGACAGCCCGGTGGTGAGCCTGGCGTCGCCCTTCCAGGTCTATCACCCTTCATCAGACTCACCCTGCGCTGATGTCGGTCTCCTGGATGCTCTCGAGCTGCTCGTGAACGACGACGAGGGCGAAGTCGAGCGCCTCCTGCTTTCGCTCGTCCCCTTGCTCTCGCTCGATCGCACGTTTCAGGATCGGAGAAAAGGGGCAGAACGGAGAGGCAAGCAGGCCGCTTCCTGGCTTGAGCTCGCTCCTTCCTCCGCTCATCATCTTCCACCGACCCCGGTTGCCTCTCGTTAGACTCAGATAAGTGCGTCCTTTTCGTCCGTCAAAGGTGGATTGGAACGGCGGATAGGAAACCGTTGGCGCAGTGGCAGCTCATGTTGCAGCGGCCGCCGGTTCACGCGCCTGCCGTCCGCCGGAAGCTGACGTTACTCGTCTCAACGCAGGCTCATGCAGGCCCAGCATAGCGCTTCAAGGCCTTCCGATCGTGATCAAGTCTGCCGTCATCGCCCCCGCTCTCATCCTCTTCGTCCAGGTGGTCGCCGCGACGAATGATCGAATGATCTCGAGGTGAACGACCCCGTGCGTGCGCCCATCCACCCCCCCCCCCCTTCGGGTCTTGCTGTCGCTCGCCCTGCTAGAGATCATCTCTCCAGATCGGCTTCGGCGCAATCGGATCCAATCTCGTTGTCGGGGACGATACGTCGCTCAGCCGAGTCGGAGGCGAGCCTCGTATGTCCCGTCTGTTCCAAGCCTTGAGCGCCCTCCTTGATCATAACCCGCTCACCGCGTTGCTGCTAGCGTACGCTGCCAAGCTCGTTGGGCTCGGAGGCGACCACCGCGCCGTGCGTGGTTAACAGGAGGGGGTCTACACATAGACAATGGACGTTGAGCCGGGGACGGACACGGTCGTCGTTCATCCCTGTCGTCCTAGCCTGCTCTTCGTAGCCCCTCCCTCTCATTGCCCGGCAAACTGGAAGCGATATGTGCATGAGATCACAAGAGCAGGAGGCCGCTGGAAGAGCCAGATTAACCCAGGCTAGAGAGGACAAAAGAGGAACGTCGGGTGTTGGCGGCGCAAGAAAGGGCAGGCAGGAGGGGGCAGTAGATACAGTTGGGGTGGGGGGGAAGGGGGGGGGGGGAAGGGGGGTGACCTTAAACGGTGAGCTTGGGCACCTCGGCGCACCAGTCGGGGTCGGAGCCCTCGGCGAGGGTGTACTGCAGGCCAGATGCGAGTGGTCGAACAGGTCAGCGCTGGCCCTAGGAATCGAGACGAAAGCAAGTAGGGAGCATGACCGCACCTTCTCGTGCTCGCGCAGCGCGTGGCGCCACCTGCCCTGGAGCAGCTGCAGCTGGGGCGCGATCTTGCCGTTCGGCTCCTGCCTCGCGATGTACTCGACGGCGGCGATGGCGATGTCGTACCTGGACGCCTTGTTGAGCCGGAGCATGCTCCACGGCGTCGTCGTGGTGCCCTCCTCGATGTAGCCGAGGATCTCGAAGCGCGAGCGGCCGACGTGCGCCGTGCGGTTGAACAGGAGCGCGGCGACGTCCTTGGGGAAGCCGTGGAAGTTGAAGATGACGGGCTTCTCGGCGGTGAAGAGGCCGTTGAACGCGGCGGGCTGCGAGGCGAGCGCAAGTGTCAGCCGAACTCTCGTCGTGGGCAGGGTAGAGGAGCGAGGGAAGGGACGCACGCTGAGCGCGTGGGGGTGCGAGCCCTCGTCACCGAGGACCATGAGGTCCGTGACGTTGACGAAACGGACGCGCACGCCCTCGTTGCGGAGGATGGCGGCGGCGGCGACCGCCTCGAACGTGACCTCGACGCCGCAGCCGACGACGACGACGTCCGGGTCGACGCCGTCGTCGGTCGAGTACTTCTTCCAGACGGACGCGCCCGCGACGCAGTGCTCCTCGGCCTCCTCCACCGTCAGCCAGGACGGCGTCGGGTTCTTCGAGCCGACGATCACTGCGGTGTGCACAGGGGCGCTGCGGTCAGCAACGGAGTGCACGAGCGCAGAAGGAGTGGCAAAGAGGGGCGCACGGTTGACGTAGTTGGTCGAGCGCAGGCAGTGCGCGATGGTCGAGACGGACGTGTTGGCGTCAGGCGGGAGGTACACCCTCGTCTGGTTGTTGGGCAGGGCGAGCAGCGAGCCGATAAAGCCCGGGTTCTGGTGCGAGTAGCCGTTGTGCTCCTGGCGCCAGAGCGTCGACGTCTCGATGTAGTTGAGCGACGACACCTTGGAGCGCCAGTTGGTCTCGCGCGCCGTCTTGATAAACTTGGCGTACTGCTCGACCATGGTCGTGACGATGCCTGCAGCGCGTCGGCGGGGCAGGGACGGATGGAGTCAGCGCAGGTGCACGCACACAAGACGATGCAGGCGCGCTCAGCGGACGCACCGAGGAACGACTCGTACGACGGGAAGAGACCGGTCCTGCCGGTGATGGTGTAGCCCTGGAGGAAGCCCTGGAGCGTGTGCTCTGAGAGCATCTCGATGACGCGCCCGCCGTTGTTGGCCGTCTCCGGGTCCCACTGGAAGCAGCGGTGGGTCTGTCGTCACACACCCTGCCGTCAGCCTTCTCGAGCAAGGAACACATGAAGGACGGATGGTCGGGGCGCGGGGACTGACCTTCTCGAACACGGCGTCGAGCTTGTTGGACGCGAGCTCATCGGGCGAGAACATCCTGAACGACTTGGGGTTGCGCTCGACGACGGCGACGAGGTACCGGCCGATCGCCTTCATCGCGCTCACGTCCTCCTTGCCATCGACCGCGAAGTCGTGCCAGTCAGGCAGGTCGAGCGGCTCGTAGCCCTGCGTGAGGGCCTGCCGTGTGTGTGCGCGCGCGCGGGGACAAGACGTCAAAAGCGGTCAGCGCTCCTGTTGCTGGCTGCAGATCGGAGAGACGACGAGCGCACCTTGTTGAAGCCCATCCTGCGGTCCTCCTTGCGCGGAACGATCCGGAGCGCCTTGCCGCTGATGACGTCGGCCGGGAGCGAGCTCTGGTCGAGCTCCTTGCCGTCCGTCGCGCCGTCGGCCGTGTCGAACAGCGCCTTGGGGTTGTACGACTCGAGCCACTTCTGGAGGAGCGCGAGCTGCTCATCCGACTCGGCCGCCTTGGGCAGGGGGACTGCGGAGTGCGAAGCCCTTGCGCGCGTCAGACTGGATGCGCTCTGCGCAAGGACAGCAAAGGGGAGGAGGACCGACCCTGGTGCGCCCTCCACGAGCCGACGATCGGGTTGCCGTCGAGCTCCACCGGGCCGGTCCAGCCCTTGGGCGTGCGGAGGACGATCAGCGGCCAACGCGGCTTGGTCAGAGGCTTCCCGCTGCGGGCCGCCTCCTGGATCTTGCGGATCTCGGCGAGCGCCCACGCGAACGACGCGGCCATGTCGTAGTTGACGGCCTCGTCGAGCTCGGCCGGCGAGGCCGACGCGGGCTGGTTGAGGCCGTACTCGACGATGCGGACCTAAGCGGAACCCTATCGTCAGCGGCCGGTCGTCGAAAGATGGACACGGGAAGGGCAGCGGAGACGTACCTGGTAGCCGTACCCGGTGTAGAGGCACGCGAGCTCAAGGTCGTCCATCGTGCCGGGGAGCGTGCGCTCCGAGATCTTGAACCCGTTGACGTGCAGAACGGGCAGGACCGCGCCCGAGTCGGCCGGGTCGAGGTACTTGTGCGCGTGCCAGGCGGCGCTGAGAGCGCGTAGGTGCGAGGATCAGCTGCGAAGGGTGGCATGATGCAGGTAGGAGTTTGAGACGCACGCGGTGGGGCCCGTCTCGGACTCGCCGTCGCCGACGACGGTGACGGCGATCCTGTCCGGCTTGTCCACTGCAGCATCGACAGCAGGCAAGTGGTCAGCGACTGAGTTTTTGTAAAGTGGGGGAAGGGAGGGGGGGGGGGGGGGGGGGGGGGAAAAGAGGAAAGAGGGGGGGGGGGAGGGAGAGGAAAAATATAACGCCTCCTTACCAGCAAAAAGAAAAAAAGGTACAAAGAGAA